>PVIW01005278.1:0-110405 GCA_004026585.1 Noctilio leporinus | reverse complement strand
AAAAAAAAAAAAAAAAAAAAAGCAATAGTCTAGCTCTGGTTGGTGTGGTTCAGTGGATTGGGGCCACCCTGCGAACACAAGGGTTGCTGGTTCGACTCCCAGTTCAGGTCACACAACTAGGTGTCAAGCCAGGTCTCCAGCCAGGTCCCCAGCTGGAGGCAGGTGAAAGGCAACTATACATTGATGTTGCTCTCCCTTTCTTCCTCCCTTCCTGTCCTCTTCTCTAAAAATAATGAATAAAATCTCTTAAAAAAGCGATAGATTATCATGCACTCAGTATCTTATTTAATTGCTTAAGTTACCTGTTTAATCATTGAAGTCATTCATGTAGCTTAATGGCAATATATAAACATGTGTCATACATGAATCTAATAAAATGACTATTTAGTTCCCTACCTGACTTTAGTTCCTTCATCCTGGGTCCCACTACTCTCCCTTCAACAACCTCTAAACAGAGAATGCTGTAAGTGCACAGAACTGAGGGATGCCTTTTGTGTCTCTTTTACTGATCATGGTTTTTCTTTGGGCTGGGTGTTCTGACTACCCTTTCACACACACACACACACACACACACACACGCACACAGAAAGAGAGAAATGAAGGGAGGGAGGGAACAAATGAGGGCGCGCGCACGTGAGAGAGAGAGAGAGAGAGAGAGAGAGAGAGAGAGAGAGAATTACCTAGGTTTCCTGAAATCCACTTTAATTCTCTGGCATAATATTCCCATAGTCAGAGGGCTGTTCTCATTTTAATTGTACCTAAATACAAAGGGAAAAACAAATTAATTTACTATATAGATCAATGTTTAACTCCAGGAATCTAAGGGGCAGCATAACAAAATGAAGGAAAAGAATTGACCTTGTTATTCCCTGGTACAGTCAACATATTCAATAAATAAGTACACATTACTTTGGTACCTTTCCAATAAATGTTACTTCATTAAAAATAACATAATCAATTTATTTCTAGTCCCTAAAAATGACAATTTGTTTAAAAGTTCACATTCTTTTTCTCTCATTTTTTTAATCAACAAAGCCTTCTCATCTTTCTCTCTGCCCTTAGCATTTTCAATACTATCCTGTGTGCCTTCCAAACACCAGAGAAGCACATCATGTTTTTAAAACTGTAAAACCTTGTAGAGAAGCATAATTGATATAACATTGTGAAATTTAACATGTATGTATTAACAATACACATATATCATGAAATGATTACCACAGTGGTGTTAATTAATATCTTCATCACCTTAAGTAAGTACGCTTTCTTTTTCATAGTGAAAATATTTAAATCTACTCTCTAGCAACTTTCAAGCATATAATGCAGTCCTGTTAACTATAATCACTATGCTGTACACTAAATTCTCAGAAATTATCTTTTTAATTTTGCTTTTATTGTTGTTTTATTATAATTTCCCCCATTGATCTCCCCTGCCCTGCCCAACCCCCATTCCCACAGTCAATCCCCACCCTGTTATCCATGTTCATGGGTCATTTATATCTGTTTCTTGATTAGACCCTTTTTTTCTTTCACCCTTTTATCTCCCACCTCTTCCTGCTGGTTGCTGTCAGTCTGTTCCTTGCTTCCACACCTCTGGTTCTATTTTGCTTGTTTGTTTGTTTTGTTCATTAGGTTCCCCCTATAGGTGAGATCATATAGTATTTGTCTTTTGCCTCCTGGCTTATTTCACTTAGCATAATACTCTTCACTTCCATCCACGTTGTTGCAAAAGGTAGGAGTTCCTTCTCTATTTTTTTCTGCTGAGTTGTTTCCTATTGTGTAAATGCACCACAGTTTTTTTATCCACTCATCCACTGATGGATACTTAAGTTGTTTCTAGAACTTGGGTGTTGTAAATAACACTGCTATGAACATATGGGTGCGTAAGTTATTTTGAATTGATGTTTCAGGATTCTTCAGGTATAATCCCAGCAGTGGAATCTCTGGGTCAAAAAGCAGTTCCATTTTTAGTTTTTTGAGGAAATTCCATACTGTTTTCCACAGTAGCTACACCAGTCTGCATTCCATTGACAGTGCACTAGGGTTCCCTTTTCTCCAAGTCCTCACCAGCACTTAATTATTGATGATGGCCATTCTGATAGGTGTGAGGTGGTGTCTCATTGTGTTTTTAATTTGCATCTCTCTGATGGTTAGTGATATTCAACATCCTTTCATATGCTTATGGGCCCTCTGTATGTCCTCCTTTGAGAAGTGTCTGTTAAGATCCTTTGCCCATTTTTAAATTGCATTGTTCATCTTCCTGGTGTTGATTCATATGAGTTCTTTATATATTTTGGAGATCAAATCCTTGTCCAAGATATAATTGTCTGTTACATTTTCCCTTATGGTTGGTTCCCTTTTCATTTTGCTGATTTTTTCTTTGGCTGTGCAGAAGCTTTTTTAATTAGTTGTAATTACATCTGTTTATTCTTTCCTTTATTTCTCTTGCCCTAGAGGATGTATTGGCAAAAATATTATTGCATGGAATATCTGAAAATTCACTGCCTATGTTTTCCTCTAGGACTTTTATGAGTTTATTCTGATATATGGTGTAAATTAGTTGTCTAGTTTTATCTTTTTGCATGTACAATTCCAGTTATCCCAACATCATTTGTTGAAGAGGCTATTTTTAGTCCATTTTATGCCCCTTCCCCCTTTGTCAAATATTAGTTGACCATAGAGTCTTGGGTTTATTTCTGGGCTATTTTGTTGCTTTGATCTATATGTCTGTTCTTATGCCAGTACCTGACTGTTTTGATTACAGTGGCCTTGTGATATAGTTTGACACCAGGTATTGTGATCCCTTCTACTTTGTTCTTCTTTCTCAAGATTGCTGAGGTTATTTGGGATCGTTTTTGGCTCCATATAAATTTTTGAAGTATTTTTTCTATATCTGTGAACTATGTCATTGGTATTTTAATTGGGATTGCATTGAATTTATGGATTGCTTTAGGTAGTATGGACATTTTGATGATGTTAATTCTTCCAATCCATGAACATGATATATGCTTTCATTTATTTGTATCTTCCTTAATTTCTTTCTTCACTGTTGTGAAGTTTTCTGAGTACAAGCCTTTTACCTGCTTGGTTAAGTTTATTTCTAAGTACTTTATTTTTCTTGTGGCTATGGTAAATGGGATTTGTTTTCTAGCTTCTATCTCTGATGTTTCATTATTGGTATACAAAAATGCCTTGATTTCTGAATATTGACTTTATATCTAGCTATTTTACTAAATTTGCTTATTAGGTCAAGCAGGTTTTTGGTGGAGTCTATTGGATTTTGTATGTACACTATCATGTTATCTATAAATAATGACAGCTTTACTTCCTCCTTTCCAAGTTGGATGCTTTTTATTTCTTTTTCTTGTCTGATCACTGAGGCTGGAACTTCCAATACTATGTTTAATAAAAGTGGTGAAAGTGGACACCCTTGTCTTATTTCTGATTTTAGGAGAAAAGCTTTTAGTTTTTACCTGTTGAGTATGAGGTTGGCTGTAGTTTTCTCATATATGGCTTTTATTATGCTCCTTCTATTCCCACTTTGCTGAGTGTTTTTTATCATAAATGGGTGCTTTGCTTTATCAAATGCCTTTTCAGTATCTATTGATATGATCATGTGATTTTTATCTTTCATTTTGTTTATGTGGTATATTACATTTATTGATTTGCAAATATTATACTATCCTTGCATCCCTGGGATAAATTCCTCTTGATCATGGTATGTAATCTTTTTAATGTATTGTTGGATCCAGTTTGCTAATATTTTGTTGAGGATTTTGGCATCTGTGTTCATCAGTGATATGGAGCTATGGTTTTCTTTCTTGATTGTGTCTTGACCTGGTTTTGGAATTAGGATATTATTTGCCTCATAGAAAGACTTTGGGAGTCTTTCCTCTTCTTGAATTTTTTGGAATTGGTTGAGAAGGATAGAAGTTAGTTCTTCTCTAAATGTTTGGTAAAATTTGCTTGTGAAGCTATCTGGTCCAGAGCATTTGTGTGCTAGGTTTTGATTACTGCTTCAATAGTTATTATCAGCCTATTCAGGCTTTCTGCTTCTTCTTGTTTCAGTTTTGGAAGATTATATACTTGCAGAAATTTGTCCATTTTGCCCAACTATGTATATGTCAGATTTCTTGTCATTTAGTAGTTCATAATAATTTAATACAATCCTTTGTATTTCTGTGGTATCAGTTGTTATTTCTTCTATTTGTTTCTGATTTTATTTATTGGGTCCTCTATCTTTTTTTCTTAAAGGGTCTTTTTCTAAATGGGTCTGGTTAAAAACTTGTTGGTATTGTTTATCTTTTCAAAGACCCAACTCCTGGATTTATTTATCCTTTGAATTGTTTTTTTAGTCTCTATGCCATTTTATTTTTCTGTACTTGATTATGTCCTTCCTTCTACTTACTCTGGCTTTTATTCATTGTTATTCCTCTAGTTCTTGTAGATGTAGAACTGATTGTTTACTGGAAAAATTTTCATCTTTTTAGGTAGGCCTGTATTGCTATGAACTTCCCTGTCAGAACAGCCTTCCCTGTGTCCCATAGACTTTGGGTTGTGTGTTTATTTTCACTTGTTTACAGAAACTTTTTGATTTTCTCCTCAATGTCATTGTAAACCCATTCATTATTTAACAGCATATTGTGCAGTCTCCATAAATTTTATATACACACACACACACACACACACACACACACACACACGTGTGTGTGTGTGTGTGTGTGTGTGTTAGTTTCTAGTTTCAGGCCATTGTGATCCAAGAAGATGCTTGACATAATTTCAATTTTCTTGAATTTGGTTTATCTTTGAAAATGTTCCATATGCATTTGAAAAGAATGTATATTTTGCTTCTTTGGGGTGAAAGGTTCTGTATACAATAATCAAGTCCATTTGATTTACAGTGTTGTTCAATGCTACAATATCTTTGTTGATTCTTTACTTGAAAGATCTATCCATTTTTGATAATGCATTGTTAAAATCTCCTACTATAAGTGTGTTGCTGTTGATATTCTTTTTGAAGTCCTCCAAAACTTTCCTTATATATTTGGGTGCTCCTATGTTGGGTGCATATATGTTTACAAGGATTATATATTCTTGATTAATTGTTCTGTTAAGTATTATGTACCATTCTTCTTTGTCTCTTTATGACCTTTGTTGTGAAATCTATTTATATTTAAGGATATCACTGATAGATACTTATTCATTGCTATTTCCCCTATTTGTACCTGTGTTCCCCTCTTTCTCCCCACCCCCCTTCTTAAAGCACCCGTTTCCCATGTCTTGCAATACTGGTTTGGTGATGTATTCTTTTACCCTTTTATTTTTATTTTTTGTCTGGGAAAGTCCTTATTTTGCCTTCCATTTTAAATGAGAGCCTTGTTAGGTAGAGTAGTCTTGGTTGCAGGCCTTTGTTTTTCATTACTTGGAACATTTATTGCCATTAGTTCTCATTTGTAGTGTTTTTCTTTATTTTAGATTGATATACTACCAGAGCTCTCTAGTATGTTACTAGCTGTTTCTCCCTTGCTGCCTTTAAGATTCTGTCTTTTTCTTTGAATTTTGCCATTTTAATTATGATGTATCTTGGGGTGGACTTCTTTGGGTTCATCTCAATTGGAACCATCTGTACTTCCTGAAGTTGCATGACTTTTTCTCTCATCAGATTATGGAGGTCTTCTATCATTACTTTTCAAACAAGTTTTCTATTCCTTGTTCCTTTTATTCTCCTGGTATCCCTATAATATGAATATTATTACATTTCATGTTAGTTTGCAGCTCCTTTAAACCCTCTTCATTGTTTTTGAGTCTTTTGATTTGTTGCTCTGTTTGAAATTTTTTTTCTACTGTGTCCTCCAGCTCACTGATTTGATCCTCTGCTCCATCTAGTCTGCTTTTAATTCCTTCTCTTGTGCTCTTCATTTTAGTTATTGTATTCTTCATTTCCTCCTGATTCTTATCAATTGTTTCTATGTCCTTTTTCTTGCTGATGTAGTTCATGGTAAGTTCCTGGCTTCTTTGTACTTTTCACTGAGCTCATTGAGTATCCTTATAACCATTATTTTGAACTCAATATCTAATAGTTTGCTTTCTTCTATTTCATTTAGCACTCTTTCTAGGGATTCATTTTTTCCATTTGATTGTGGGTTGTTTTTTTTTTTGTCTCCCCATTTTAAGTGACTCTTCTTGTTTGTTTCTGCTTCTTAGATTGATCTTCTTTGACTCCCTGTGTTTATGGTGTGATCTTCTGTGGTAGGAGACCTGTGGGATTAAGTGGTGCAATTTTCTTGAGCTCCTAAACTTGATGCTCTTGAAATATCCTTTATGCCACTTATGTGGGTTCTCTGGTGTAATTGGGCTTTGGTGGTTGTTATTTTTTGGTGGGTAATTTCCCCTGGCTGGCTCTGCCCACCACATCTTTTATGCTATTGTACAGGTGCACTGTCTACTCTTTCTGGATCTGCCCCTATTGATGTTAGATGGTATCCCAGTCTGGTCCTATGCAGCCTGCTTGAGACTACCTATGATCCACAATCTGTCACTGTCTCCTTTAGTTGTAATCTTGTCAATCTGTAATCAGCAGCAAGGCTTTAAAACCACAGGGTAGGGCAGAGTAATTCCTGCAGGTAGGGCTATTGCTTCCTTTCAGGCTGATGATACTTGGAAGGCCTGGCTCTGCCTGACCAAGATGGTTCATGCAGTATGGGGAATGACTCAGCACAGGGATCCTGGTGACTGTGACCTCAGTTCTCTCCCCAAAGTCACCATCCCCAGACTCTCCCCAAGTATCTCTAGTACACTCTGATCCACTTTGCCAGAGCTCAGGGTAAGTGACTGCAAATGAAATTTTATGTGTTGGCCCTATAAGAGGCTCTCTGTGTCTTCAGCTGTCTCTCTCTCTAGCAGATAGAAACTTTTTCACTGTTCACAACTAGGTATTGGCTGAGTTCTTTTCTGCCTCTGGTGCTGTATACTGGGGTGCCTAGCTTGGAGTTTAAACACCACACTTCTCTGGGGGAAACCCCAGCTGATGAAATTTCCTTTTGGCACTTCAGCTGTGGTCTGTGGGAGCCCAGCCAGCCCTCTTTCATCTCCTCCACACTCCATACCAGTCATGTTGTGGCGAAATGTCTTCTTCTGTCTGTTCATGGCTATAAGGCTTCTCTCAAACTATTGTTTATTTGGTCACCCTGGGTGTTTTTCCTACAGCTTAGTTGTAATTTCAGATTCATCCTGGGAGGAAGTGAGTATGGCTTCCACTTGCTCCTCTGCCATCTTGGATCTCCTTATTTATTTTTTAACTGGAAATTTGTAGCATTTGACCAACATCTCTCATTTCTTCCATAAAGCCCCTGGTAACTACCACTCTATTCTCTGTTTCTACATTTTTTAAAAAAGAATTCCACATATAAGTGAAATCACATGCTATTTGTATTTTTCTGTCTGATTTATTTTAGGTAACATAATTCCCTCAAGGTTCATCCATCCACGTTGTTGTAAAAAAATTTTTAAAGTGTCTTCTTTCTTGTAGCTGAATAGTATTTGCATATACACAAACATTTAGGTTGTTTCCACATCTTGGCTATCATGAGTAATGCTTTTTGAGATCCTATTTTCATTTCCTTACCTGGACTATTAAATAGTACAACTTCCTGGGACAGTCCTTCATACCTAGTCTTGCTGTTCTCAAGCCCATTTTTGGTGTATCAGGTAACATGATTATTGGGTCTGAATTCAAATATTCTTTTAGAGTTTTCTGTTTTCATCATGGAAAACCCAAAATCTCACTATGTCCACAAGGGCCTTGTTAGTTGAACCTTCCATGTCACTCCTGCCTTATCATCCCTCACTGAAGGCTTCATAGCAGATGGAATAAGAGAGAAGGATGCAAACAAAGTCCATGTGAATTACAGTTTTGGGTGGGGGAGGAAGCAAGAGGAAGCAATCCACTGGATAGAGGAAGTTGGAGTGCTTTTCTCAGTCCCTTCACACCCTTATTTTCTGTGCTCCCACTGTGCTTCAGCTTTGGGCATAGAGCTGGGAGGACCATAAGGTGATTGGCCCAGAGGCCCTGTTCTCAGGTGTGCATGAGGAGATGAGGTGTGAGTGTGAGTGACTATGGTAGTAGGACTTAGGCCCAACCAGCCTTGAGGAGGGAGCAGAGGGGACAGCTCCTGTGATGGCTTCTTAGAGGTAATGACATGAGCTGGTATGTGCAATTAGAAAGGGGTCCTCCAGAGTGAGGAAGCAGCTTAAATAAAGAGCCAGAGAGGACCTCAGTCCTTCAATGCTATTGAATCAGCTATGAGAGTTTCCATATAATTCTCAAGAGAGGTTTGTTCTTCCTGGCCCCATGGTCTGAACATGTTCTAATCCCTCTGTGCAGTGACCTTCTGTGAATCTTGCACACAATTAACCTTAGATTATAGCAATAATATCTAAATCCATTCTTCATAAATGTTCAAAGGCATTTCAGAAGGGTCCATAACCTTTCTTCATAAAGGTCTGTAATGCTTGGCTCCCACATTCTGGATGCTGGAGCAATATATCCCTACACTGAGATTTGGGGCCTAATATTGGTTATTGTCTGGGTTTCATTTTCTAAAGGACCTGAACATCTAAAAATGTGAGGAAGATCTCTGGCACTTTCAGCTTAAAATGTCTCAAGAATGGGACAGGGAAGAAGATCTTAGTATCAGTCACCTTCTTCCTTATTAGCACCCATCCTGAAGGTTCCTGACCTCAGCAAAGAGGCTGCTCCAATCCTTGGCTGAGATGCAGTAGGACCACCTACCTCAACAAGCAACAGTGAGTCTTAGGTTGGAGGACTCTTGGATTTCCTAGGTTGAAAGACAAAATACAAGCCACACATATAACTTAAAAATTTCTAGTATCCACATTAAAATAAAAATTTTAAAAATAGGTGAAATTTAATTTAATGATTTTTAAACCAAGATATTCAAAATATTACTTTAGCATGTAATTAATATAAAAGGATCATTTATTACATATTCTTCATTTATTTATTTTCTTACTAGAGCTTCATAATATTATGTGTATTTCACATATTTTTTATTCTTTCTTTTTCTTTTTTTTTTTTTTAATTTTATTGTTGTTGTATTACATCCATCCCCTTCTTTCTTTTTCTTACTAGATCTTCAAAATATGGTGTGTATTTCACATTTGTAGCACATTTCCATTTGAGGGAAGCATAGTTTAAGTGCTCCCTCAGCATACGTATCAGGAAGCTGCAGTGCTGAGCAGCACAGGTCTGCCAGGCAGGCCTCAAACTGACTGTGTTAGTCTCTCAGGAAGAAAATAACAGCAGGGGCCAATTTTAGAAAGGGTGTCTGGGAAGGAGCACCCTCAGAAGAGGTGACATTTCAGCTGCAACCGGCAGGATGAGAGGGGGGCAGCCATTTGGAGAGATATGAGCTTCACTGCCAAGAGGTGCAAAGGTCCTAGAATAAGACAAGTGGCCTGTTTGGGAAACAAGATACCAAGGAAGTTGAAATATGATGAGTGAGGGCAGAAGAGCCCAGAATGAGTCAGAGACATGGGCACTGTTCAGTCATGTGGGGCCATAGATTTTATTCTGAAAATACAAAACAAAACCTTGAATTTATCGCATGAGATATGAGAGTGATCAGATTTAAACTTATTTTTCATTACTCTGTTCCTTTGCACATCATCAGTGATCTCCCATTGACAGATATAATGGGCAATGCCCAGGCCTCCCATCATGGACCTTCAGCATTCATTTCACATTGAGCCCCTGCACCTCCTTTTCTGGAAACCCTATCTTCACTTCATCCAGTGCACCAGACTCCCTGCTCTTCCTGCCCGCTGGCCACTCCCTCATAGCCTCCTGGTCTCCTGGTTCTCCATCATTGTGCAGACTCTTTAGGTTATACCAGAAAGCACCGTGATGAGACTACACTTTCCTCTTGACACCAGCCTCCACCCCTGGGGTCTTGGCATCTTGAATCCTGCTCAGAAAAGCTCATGCGGAAGAAGAGAGAAATAAAGAATAGGGGATGGAGACAGCCCCACTGGGCTGCCACCCAGGATGTTCACAGCAGTGGGTCTGATGCCTGGGCCAGGAGGTCCCTTTGCTACTGCTACCCTCCTGACCTCACTGGCTGACATCTCCCTGGCTGCTTTGGCCAGACTTTCAGGGTCACAGCTGAAAGGCCTCTTTTTTTTTTTTTTTTTAATTACAAACCCCTTATCTTTATTTATTTATTTTTTTAATTTTATTGTTGTTGTATTACATCCATCCCCTTTTTGCTCCCCTCTGAAGGGCCTCTTTTAAAGAAATCAGCTTCTAAGGAATGGCCTTCTCTTTTTTTGCTGTACTCACAATTGGAAGACTGTGAGAAAGTGTTAAGTGGCAGTGGGAGGAGGGGTGGGGGAGGAGGAGTTAGATTTTGAGAAGACTCAATCAGTTAGTTCCATCATTCTTGTTCCAAAATATAGCTCAATCCTGTGCCACCCAACCTCCTTGACCAGATGGATTTCATTCATTCACTTGTTCAAACTTGCATGGATATTTCCTGAGCTCCCGCCTGGCCCCAGTCTGGGCATGACATACATGGTAAGGAAATGGCTGCAGAACCAGACAGACAAAGACTCAGGGCCACCATCCATGGGGGTAGGAGAGGCTGCGCAGAAGACACAGGTGCCACCGCATTGGAGGGCCCTTGGGCACCAGCCTAAGCCCGGTGGTGCCTCAGATTCCCATCTGTAAAGAGGGCATACCAAGAGTATCCACCTCACTGGGCTGAAGAGGTAATAAAAGATGATTTAGGTAGAGCTTCTGGATGACTGGTGGAGGAAAACTTGATCTTTTCTGGACGTGTCTATCCCCTACATGGTGGCAGGGACCTGCTTCCTTCAGACCAGCCTAAGGTCTGCCTGCTGCTGGGAGAAGCAGGGCTTCTCTGCATTCCTATTATTTCTAACTCTGGGCCCTTCTGAAACACTCCTCCTCTTCCCAGTGTGTGACCACTGCTTTCCAGTCTGCTCATACTGAGGATTCGTTGAGTGTGGGCTGAAGATGTTCTTCATTGACCTAGGAGGAATTGACTATGAACAAATAAAGACTCCAGCTTCAAACCTCTTCTCTAAAACAATTTTTACCAGAAACAACTTGGTTTTCTGGGGAATGATGTTAGTATAAATGTATGTACATAAAACTTAATTTGTGCTTCATACATGGCCTGAGCCAGAGGAAATCAGCCTTCTGCAAACCTAGCAACGCCCCCCGCCCCCCAACTCTCTGCCAAAGCTGGGAGTCTAACTCCAGGCTACATGGCCAGGTCGGCACTTGAGATATAAGGGGACACACTGGGCCATGGATCTCACACTGCCCAAAAAGACTTGAGACTTTCAGAGCAGATAGAGACTTTAGGAGTGGCAGGTGATCATCTACAGATGCAGGGACACTGGCCACTAGCTACATGTGCTTCCACCAAAAGGCCTTGTCCAGGTAGTCCAGCAGCACTGTCCCTGGGATATAATCCTGTGGACATGTCTGTTGATGTCTGTGTGGCTTTTGTGTCTGGGGAAAGGGTATGAGTGGAGATCATGTATGTATCATATTAACTCTGTGTATATGTCCATGTGTGTCTGTGTTAATATAGGAGTATCTGCATGTGTGTCATGTCCATTTGTGTGAGTATTTGCAGCAGCCAGTTATCTAAGGAGGGGCCACTAGCCCTGGAAAAGTGGTGCCATCTAACAGAAGAGAACGAGGGAGCATTCCCCAGGACAAGAGAGGGCACAGATGCACCAAGGCCCTGAGAAATCTGGTCATTTGTAACTGGACTGTCCTGTTCTAAAGAGATGGAATGCTGGGGAAGGAGTTCTTACCTCTCGGGGCTCTGAATGGCCTCTTTTATCCATGGGGAGGGATGGATGTTCTGGGGTCGATCCTCAGAACTCCCAAAAGGGAGCCCCTCCTCCATCCCACAGGGAATGTGTGAGTCAGTTCTGCTCTCTGGTGTCCATTTGAAAAACTGCAGCCATATGATGTGCAGACCAAGGTCACACATCACCCTCCTTGTTCATTCATTTCACCTCCGTAAGGGCTCCTTTGTATCTAAGGCTATGATAAGACAGGAGACAGTTTAAATCCCTGACTTTACCAGGCTGTAGCCATGAGAATCTTGCTCACCCATGACTAGTATGACAGGTGCAGTCTTTGCCCTGTGTCAAGGCTCTTCTGCTTTGCCCTGTGTCAAGGCATTTCTGGCTAATTATCCCATCCCTAGTTGTCCACAAAAGCTGGTTCACTGTTAGGTACCTGGAGAAGTCTAATGTGAATCATTATCCATTCCTGAGCCCCTGTTAGGCACTAGCTAGTACACCCTCTACACCTACCATATCTCTCTGAGACTCACTGGAAGAGAGGTTCTCTTTTAACAGAGGAGGAAACTGAGGTACAGCAAGGTTTCATAACTTACTAGAGGTGGACAGCCTGCTGATTCTCCAACCTGCTTCAAACATTTCCCAGCTGACTCCAGACATGATTTCCCAGCTTCTTAGACATGATTTCCCTGAAGAACTCAGCACATTCTCTGCCCAAAATTGTGGATCAAGCCCTGGACAGGTTCTGCCTAGGCTGTTATTCTGTAAGGTGGACCTCTTCTAAACCTAAGGTCCCAAGACTGCTTACTGTATCACTGAGAGGCTCCATCCAGCCTTTCTCTTTGCCTATAACACACATCCATGTGTGTTATGCTTGATCCTGGCTCAGCCGGTTTGCTAGGCATAGCAACTGACACTACAGTCCCCAATCTCAAGGTTGAAGATGCTCCAGAGCTTGGCACGGGGTGCCCCAAGGCCCGTGGCACATGCATTGTGCAAACAGCGGTGACATTGGGGAAGGCTCTTCACACTAGATGAAGAGACTGAGGGCCCCAGTGGCCCTGATCTCCTGATAAGGTGGAACAGAGATGAGAATCCCAGCCTGTACCCATCTTCTGCTGCCCTGAGTAGCCAGGTATGGTAAAGTCCTGGCCAGGACCCTGACAACCAGAGAGAAGCAGCCCTGCAGGACTCAGACCACCAGGAGCCTCCTGGGCCCCTCACTCTCTATACCTGCTTTCCATGCAATCAACATGGCCTAGCCAGTCTTTAATCACCATCTCGCTACTGCCAAGACTAATTCTGTCCATGAGTTCCCTTAATATATTAAACTCTGTTTAATTCTGTCAGCCTCTTCCTTTGGTCCCTCAGCCCTGCTCTCCTTTGGAGGTCAGTTTAAGTACACCTTGTGAAATTTTCCCAACACCAACATCTCATTTCCTCCAATCAAAGCCCCTAGAAACCACCTGTCCTTGTGAATTCAGCTTTTGTAGATTCCGCATAAAAATGGAGTCATACAGTTACTTGTCTTTCTCTGTCTCACTTATTCAGTTAACGTAATACCCTTGAGGTTCATTCAAGTTGCAAATGGTAGGATTTCCTTTTTTTCTCATGGCTGAATAATATTCCAGTTTCACATCTTCTTTATCCATTCATCCATTGATGGACACAGATGTTTTCACATCTTGGCTATTGTGTCATGCTGCTTCTTACACTGTACCTGGGTCACATTTACTAGATGGAATTTGTCACAGGTGAAAACTTTTTGTGAAGTTCCCACCCCAAGTCTTCCAACCCAACCACTATTGAGCCTCAAATTCTTTCTCCTAAATTCTCCACTCATTTCCCTTACTTCTCCATCCACTGCCAACTCTAAAATACCTCTCAGACCAGGTTCCTGCCTCTCCAGCCTTTGTACATGCCTCCTGAGCCCCTCCCCATCTGAAGGTACCTTCCTCTGGCACCTCTCTGGGAAATGGGGTCTGCCATCTCATTGCCATCCCATGTTCACTTGCAGTATTGAAACATTAAAGTGTTGTATAAATCCGTATTAGTCACTGTGCTACAAGTCTTAACCAGTGCTTTAAAAATCCCTCTGTTTTGAATGACTGTAATTTACACCTCTGGGCACCTGAGCCTGGCACAGAACCTCTCAGAGGGCAAATAGGACCCTCATCTCTTGTAAAACTTCTTGGCAAGGGAACCCCAGAGGGTAGGAGAAACAGACACATCTTTAAGTCATTCTCTGATGTGACCAGTGCTACACTGAGCACCAGCTCTGTGCCAGGCCAGGCATGAAATGGCAAGCAAAGCAGACAAGGCCAGATCTCAAGAATTTCTAGTCCTTTGGGCAACAGACATAAATAAGCAAGCACTAGCATCCATACAGAATTATTGCCTTCGACATAATAAATGATATATTTTAAATTTATTTTCTAGCTGTTTATTGAAGATATATAAACATGCAACTGATTTTTCAATGTTTACCTTATATCCCAGAGGCATGCTGAGGTTATTTATTAATTATAACGAGTTAGGTAGATTCTTCTGGATTTTTTTGTATCTAATCATGTCATCTTTAAATGGCACTTTGTTTTTCCCTTTTCAATTTGTGTACCTCTTTTTTTCTCCTTGGCTTTTTGCACTGGATGACATTTCCAGTACAGTTGAAGAGAAGTAGCAATATAGGGGATTTTTATATTCCTTCTAACCATAACATTTATTTATTTATTTATTTTTATTAATATATTTTATTTATTTTGCTGTTAAAATTCTCCCAATTTTCCCCCCTTTCCCCACTCCACCCAGTACACCATTTCCTCCAGCAATGCTCCCCTTAGTTCTTGTCAATGAGTCATGCATGTAAGTTCTTTGGCTTTTCTATTTCCTTTGTTCTTAGCATCCCCGTCTATTCTGTAACCACTAATGTGTACTTTTTCCTTTTTCCTTTCACTTCCAGAAAATTCACCATTTAATTACTGCCTTCTGTCAGCTTCTCAAATCATATTAATACAAAGGTTTTTTTCTTTTCATTATTCTAAAATGCCTAGGTTACTTCATTTGTTTAAAGAATTACTCTTTTAAGTAATATGAATTGCAATATTACCAAACACATGAAAAAATACATTTACACCCATACATATTTTTACACATATTTAAAGTACATACTGGATTTTGAAGAGTTAATACAAAAAATTTCAAATATGCCAATAGCTTACATAATTATTACCTGTTAAAAGATAGTGTTTTAGATATATTGTAGCAAAATTAAGCAGATTTTTCTCTTCTTTAATACTTATTTTACTCTGGAATGCTATTTTTTGTGAAATATATCGCAGAAATGATGTATTGCAGAACTCACTTTTGTGAAAGTTGTCCTAGAGACAGTGACAAACCCATAGTAAGAATTGAATTTGGTTTTTAAGTCAGATCCTCCCCACTCCAATAATACAACTCAACTTTATTTTAAGCTACTGGAACTACAACTTATTCTTTTTGAAGCTTGCCATCTTAACTAGTAGATTTATTTATTTATTTAGGCTGTGCACAGTCTTCTTTCAATACCCTCTGTTTTTTCCTCCACATGTGTTTTACAAGTTGAAGCCTTCAGAAATAATGGAACTTGCAGTGCTTAGCTCATCCCCAGAGTAGAAATTTTTACATCTACTAAATTGAGGTAAAAAGGAAAATCCCTAGGATTTAATAATTTTGTTGAATAGTATTCTAGCTATTTTTTAAACTTGTGGTTGACTTCCTATGTGGTCCTTCCTACGTGGTCCTAAACTAACCCCTGAACTATTTAAGAATCTGTTGAGGTAGAGATTAGGTATGTTCACATTTCAATAATAAAGTTTACTATAGCATTAATTCCTTTTCCCAAGCATCCCAGTTTGGGGGCCTTCATAACTGGAAATGTGTATTTCCATGATTTAGTTGAAAGGAATCTCATCTAATTTACATGTTAATATGAGAGTATATATTGACTATGTACATGAACCATATAGTTTAGTAGTTTGCAACTTCCATTCAAATTGGTCTTCATTCTCAGCATCTTTTCTAACCTAAAGATTGACTTATTTCACAACACACCAGCAACATAACCACTTGGTTGCTATTTAAAACATAAATTGCTAACAATTTATATTATACACCAACAAATAAGCACATATTTTGTAACAGTGAATAAGAAAGATAGCATGTCTTCTATGTAATATACATCCACATTTTTTTAGATTTTTCTTATTAATTGCATTTGATATTTCTGAGTTATTGCAAGTAACCTGATTTTCCCATATTGTGAAATGATTCCAATCTAAGAAAACTTAACCTGCAGTAATGCTGATACAGTAATATACAAAATTGTACCTTATTTGGTAAAATCTATTTTTAACAAGATCACTTTAAAGTATTCTTAAGTTGGTTCTTATCCATTCAGCTGCCCTATGTCTTTTGATTGGTGCATTTAATCCATTTACTTTTGTACCTGTGTTCTGTCTGTCTCTCTGTTTCTTCATCTTCTTAAAGTAGACCCTTTAGCATCTCTTGCAATGCTGGTTTGGTAGAGATATAGTCTTTTAGACTTCTTTTGTCTGGAAAACTCCTTATTTCACCTTCCTTTTTGAACGGGTAGAGTATTCTTGGTTGCAGGCCTTTTTTTTAAAATGCTTGAAATATTTTTTGCCATTCCCTTCTGGCTTGTTGTGTTTCTGTGGAGAAATTAGCTGATAACCTTATGGGAGCCTCCTTGTATGTTATTAGCTGTTTCTCTCTTGCTGCTTTTAGGATTCTCTCCTTGTCTTTGAAATTTGTCATTTTCATGATGATGTGTCTTGGAATGGGCATGTTTGGGTTCATCTTCCTTGGAACCCTCTGTGCTTCCTGAGTTTGCATGACATTTTCTCTCCTCAAGTTTGGCAAGTTTTCTGTCGTTCGTTTTTCAAAGAGGTTTTCTGTCCCTTGCTCCTCCTCTTCTCCTTCTGGTATCCCTCTGATGCAGATGTTATTATGTTTTATGTTGTCCTGTAGCTCTCTTAAAACCTCTTCATTCTTTTTCAGTCTTTTTTCATTTTGTTGCACTGCCTGGGAGTTTTTTTCTATGTTGACCTCCAGCTCAATGATCTGATCCTCTGCTTTCTCTAGCCTGCTTTTAATTCCTTCTGCTGAATTCTTCAATTCAGAAATAGTATTCTTCATTTCCTCCTGGCTCTTCTTGATGGTGTCTATGTCCTTTTTAATGCTAGTGTAGTTCTCAGTCAGTTCCTTGTAGCTTTCTTGGATTTCTTTGTTGTTCCCCTGGAGTTCTTCATAGTTCCCCTGGAGTTATTTATAGTTTTCTTTGAACTTGCTGAGCTCATTGAGCTTCTCTATCATCATTATTTTGAATTCCATGTCTGAGAGTGTGCTTGCCTCTATTTCATTTTGCACTCTTCCTGGGGATTTCTCCTTTCCACTTGATGAGGGCTTATTTCTTTGTCTCCCCATTTTAGGTGACTCTTGTTTGTTTCTGCTTCTTGAATTGGTCTGCTTTGACTTACTGTCTTAGCGGTGTGACCTTCTGTGGTGTAGAGGTTCAGTTTTGGTGATGTCAGCTCATGTCCCAATCTGGGCCTAGTCAGCCAGTTGGAGACTATCAGAGATCCACAGTCCTTTGGCTGTTAATCCAATCAGTCTGTGATATGTCAAGTTTAGGCACTGCTGGGTGGGGCAGATTAATTCCTATGGATGGGGCTGTGGCTTCCCCTCAGACTCCCATCCTTTGGAGAAGAGTGGTCTGCTGGCTGTATGGGGGATGGGTCAGCCCTGGATTCACGGGCTGCTCCCTCAACTCTCCCCCTAAAGCCACTAACCCAAACCCTCCTTAAGTGTCTCTAGTCCACTGTGCCTCCGCTCTGCTGGAATCCAAGGTAGGTGCCTCTGCATTTTTGTGCGTGGTCCTTTTAAGAACTCGATCTCTCTGTCAAGCCGGCTAAACCTGGAGGTTTTTTACTTTTCACAGCTGGGTGCTGTTTTACTTCAGCTGTGTTGCTGTAGGCGGGGAAGTCCAGTTGGGGGTTTGGATCCCACCCTTCTCAGGTGGAAGCCCCTGCTGCTGAGATGTTTCTCCATCCCTTCAGCTGCCGCCTGTGGGAGCCCCATCAGCCCTCTCTGGTCTTTGCACTTCCTACTGGTCACATTGTGATGAGTCAACTCTTCAGTTTTGTCCGTGGTAATAAGGCTTCTCTCCAGTTGGTGTTCTGTTGGTTATTCCGAATGGTTTCTCCCCAATTAAGTTGTAATTCCTGTTTGGTGTTGGGAGGAGATTGGTGTAGCTCTACTTACTCCTCTGCCATCTTGGTTCCTTAACCATAACATTTAGATTAAAAAAAAAGAATTATGGCCTTTGATAGTCCAGTACCAGATAAAGATGGTATTGGGCATAATTATGGAGGATGTTTGAGTGTCTTTCTGCAGGGTGACTTGTAAGATAAGAATGAAAGGGTTCATTTGGGGGGAAAGGGTGGGTGCGGAGGGGGACAGAGGGGAGGAAAAAAGGATGGATGTAATACAACAACAATAAAATTAAAAAAAAAAAAAAAAGAATGAAAGGGTTCAGAAGAACACCCTGTGAAGAGAAGGGAGGGGGAGTAGGTGTGGAAGAAAGGCATTAGAGGGATGGTCCTCAAGGAGGTTAAACAAGGAAACACCTGTTTATATGTTGTGTTAAACACTGAATAAGAAACTAAAAATGGAATGAAATAGGAAAGGGAGGTTATCAAGGAAAAAGCTTTTCAGAAATGCAGAAATTTTGTCTGAAACCTATAGGAGCACTTTATTCAAAGAAAGGATAAGAGTATCACAGAGGGAATGGTGTATGCAAAGGTGCTGAGGCAGGGATTAGCTAGGCCTGTTTAGGGAAGTCAAAGAAGACAGGGATTCTGGAGTGGGGATGGGGAATGAAGGCCAGAATGAGGGTAAACTGATGGTCAGTGGACAGGAACATGGGGCTGTCACAGCTTAGTCATGCATTTTGACCTTTATTGAGAATGTACCAGAGACACTGAATGATTATAATTGGGGTGGGGAATATGGCCACATTTACATTTTCTTAATGACTTTGTCCTTTCCCAGGTCACCAATGACCTCTACAAGGTGAAAGTCAATGGGCACTCTGAGGCCTCAAACGTCTAACTCATCAGTACCATTTCATGCAGGTGACCCCTCCCTCATCCTAGAAACTGACAACCAAGGACACCCCTACTCTCCTGGTTTCCATCCTACCTGTCTGGATGCTCCCTCTCCATCTTGCCACTTGAAGCTTCATGGCAGGGAACTTGCTTTCACTAATTATTTGGCCTTTATGCCATAGAGCCCATTCATTTAACACATTCCTCCATAGGCAAGCAGTCCAATGTGCTTCATGTGAGGTTTTTTGTTTGTATGTGTGCTTGCAAACTATGTATTATTTCCTAGGAAAAATATTTCACTTCATAGCATATGTAGGGTTTCTCAAGGCACAGATTCTGTCTCAGATGAGATTGAGGAACCCTCCTCCCCTTGGTTTTCTCCTCCTCTCTGCCAAGCTTGAGATCTTTTCTGCACATCTGCCCTTCCTGGGACCCTCAGTTAACCTGTCTCAAGTCAGGATCTCCTCCCCAGGCCTTGCCCTTTGCCTGGACTATGGTGATTCTCCAGAGGTGACACCTATCCCCACTGTGTCCTTGTAAGAAACAATGCAGGTCCCACCTTCCTACCTGCACTGTCCAGATCCTCAGGATCACATCTCCAGAGGCTACTGCAGTGACAATTTCTAATAAAAATACCTATCTGTTAAGTTTCTTCACAGAAGGTGTGATAAGGAAATGAGCACCCATTTACAGGCTTGGCTCATCTCTCTGCAGACCAACCCTTCATCCACTCTATTTATTCAACCATTTGACACATATTGCCTGAGCACCCATCTCATGCCAGTCTTACCATGCATAATATGCAGGAAGGGGCAGGAGAATGAACCATAGACAAGGACTAAGGGCAGCAACACAGAAGGATCAAAAAAGCACACTCTAAAGACTATGTCCTTGGTCACTTTCCTAACCCATTTTGGGCCTCAGGTTCTCTGCAAGCTACATGGGTTTTCTAGGACTGTCTGTCTTGGTGGCATGTGGTTTGGAATGTCTATGGTAATGCAGGGACAACACAGTAGCTGGTGGATGAGAAAACTCAATCATGCTGTGTGGGCCCCACATGGCCAGGAACTGAAAGCCCCTGTTAGGGGGGCCACCAAAGGGAGGACACCCACTTTGCTGAGGAATGGGGGAACCAGGTGGTACCACTTTAAGAGGTTTTGGAGGGTTTGTAGAAAAAAAAACACAACTAAGCATAGATGATTTCTCCATAGTCTTTATTCACTATCCTAGCAAGAACCAGTAAAGGCTCTATATAAACAATGTTGACAGAAAAAAAGACCTTATTTCTCTAGGGGGTGAGGAAAGTATAGAATTTTCACTTCGAATATAACCTGAGTTAGAGGAACTCGCCCACCTTCAAAGCTGTGCCTCCCTCTCCTGAGAAGAGCCAGAGACTTGCTGGGTAACCTGAAAGACCAGAGCTTCCTGTGTCATACACAGCTGTAGGTTTCTATGGTAATTTGGGCTGCTTTTCTTTCCCTGGAGCTGCCTTTCCCCTGATGGAAAGAGATGCCCAAGGGTCTTTGTGTTTTAGGCTTAGAGCCCAGAAATAGGCTGTCTGCTCAAGGAGAGGCATCTTGAGCTGCCTGTCACAGCCAGAACCAACATTGTGTGCCCCAGAAAGAAGTCCAGTCTCCAGTGCTTTCCTGGGGCCCATGGAAGCCCATACCTGAGCCTGTGGTCTGGGGAGCTGGGAAGAATGTAGAGATGCTGGCCAGCCTCAGGACAGGTAGGGTGGGTGGCCATGGATGGAAAGGCAGGGGAACCTACAGCTTCCAAGACCATGCACCTCTGAGTAAACTTCAGGTCCCTCAGGAGTAGACCCTGAAGCTGCCTGGCAAAGGCAGAACATCTCAGCCAACTTGTCCACCACTAAGATTCAAGCCCTGCCCCTTATGTCACCACTGAACGTTACATATCTGTGTCTTAGGGCTGGCCTCTCTGGCAGGAGGATCAGAGGAGCTCGCCCACTTATTTCAGTGGCACTCAAGCGTGCAGGGCTACAAAAGGGCCCAAGAGAGAGAAAGACTTCAAGGATACAGAATTCCAGAACCTTGTTTCAGGGGCTGGACTCCTGTGCTAGGAAAAGAGATGTCTCCTACTCCAGGAGGCCCAGATGAGACTGGACTAGACTTGAACCACTTACCCCAGGGGTCCAGCCCTTCATGTGCCTAAGTGGTCAGGGGCTGGGGTTACATGGTTGCTTCTTAATTCCGAACTCCAGCCTAGCCAGCTCACCCTGAACTGTCTTCCGATATAAATGAGGCAAATGAACAGTCCTTTGTTTCTGTCCTGAATTTTCAGATCATTGATAAGGGCTCACCAAGAGCCAGGGGGTTAATCCCCTCAGGTCTTGAAGGCAGAGGCCACAGCCAGCGCTTCAATCTGATTTATCATTTCTCAGTCCTGTTTCTGGAATGAGATTGGGGGGTGGGGTGGGGTCCCGGCTCCTGGGTTAAATCTCCTAGATTCATGTCCTGACACACGTGGCTGTGGGCCCTTATGAAAGTTACCTAGATGGTCTGTGCTTCATTTCCCCATTTATAAATAGGGATAACAAAGGTGACCACTTACCATGTTTCAGGGAAGAATAAATGGCATCACTGGTTTAGCTGAGTGCTCATTGTGGGCACTCAGGCCATGGCAGCCCCTGTGCTTATGCTGGACAGGAATCTGGCCTGGAAGGCTCTTAGTGAAGGCCCTGGATCAAGCTCTGGCCAGAGATCGTGCAATGTGCGGACCTCGGCGCATGCCAGGGGGCCATGGAGCTGGTCCAGGTCCAGGTCCAGGCTGTGGGGCAGGTGGGGGGATTTACTCCTGGTAGGTTTTTCTATTAAATGAACATCACCTTGTCTGAAGGAGAGGTAGGGGAACATTGTGATTGCCCTCATGAGGAGATTGGACCCTAAGCACCAGGGAGCTACCTGCTTCCTGCCATTCATGATGATGATAGGACAGGGCTAAATCAGAGTGTCCAGGCTTTGCTTGGGAGTGGGGGAGGGGGAGAGTGGGAGAGGCGGAGAGGGAAGGCACTCTCTTGACCACAGTCAGTGACCTTTGGTTTGGGAGAGCTGAGAGTTGGGATCCTGGATCAGAGGCCCAGCTTCTCACTCTAAAACACAAGCTTCTTGGGAACTTCCCACGGGAACTCGCTTCTTCCGAAATGGCCATAGCACGCAGTCTTCTGGTAGATGGGCTTCTTCAAATCCAAATCCCTGTGTGTCCAACAGAAGAGAGGGTAATTTTCAATGGAAAAGTAGTTTCCTTCTCTGAATTCCAGTAACAGTAGTAATAGTCTATCATACTCACAGAGCAATTTCCTGTAAATTTCTGTCTACACTATACCATATCTTGCGGGTAACTGTCACTGGCCCTTGGGAAGCAGGGTCAGAGGTTCAGGGACAGCCCAATGAGGAACCAGAATTGCACTCTAGCCTTGAGGTGTCTTTCTTCTCTGCATCCCGCCTACCTGGCCCGGACCAACATCAAGTCAGCAAGCTCCAGAAAGCCAGAATGATGTTAGAAATGAGAATAGATGGTACTAGATTTGCTGACTGAATTCTTAGCCATTCTGCCTTATAATTATTTTCCTAAGATTACCCACTTGGAGTTAGCATGTGCTGGGCCAGCAGGGATCTTACGCAGTCCCTTCAACTTGAACAGCAGACCCCCTGCATTTGGAGTTTGCGTTGTGCTAGACCAAGAGTTTCGAGACCGTCCTGCTTGTTTCTCATTCAGCTGAGCTGAACATGTCCTGCCTACAAGTGTGAGGCGGCATATTTACCTGACAATGACTCCAGGCCGAAGGTCAAAGTTCTTATTCACCACGTCTAGCAGCTCTTTCTCTGTCTTCTGAGAGGTTCCATAGGTAAAGATGGAAATGGACAGTGGTACGGCCACCCCAATGGCATAAGAAACCTTCCAGAAGAGATCAGGGTCAGGGACCAAAGCTTATGAGCAGGGGTCTGCCCCTCACAGAAACTAGCATGTCCTTAGAAAGGGCAGCTAGAACCATGTACCACACACCTCTTGCTCAATATGTTCCTCACATTGGTTTATCTAGAAATCCCGGCAGTCTTCATGGTGGGCAGTTTCAGTATATGACTCTCTCCCTGGAGATTTTTATTTCCTATCTCATGTTTTCAGGGTACTGGCCATAGTACCCAATACAACACACACAGAGTTACATCCTTTGGTAAAGTATGTGGCCTTTCCATTGAAGCTGGTGGGGTCAGAGTGGCATGGGGGCTTACCCACCTGCACAAGCACTCTCCGGCAGAGCCCTGCTTTCACCAGGGACTTGGCCACCCAGCGGGCAGCATAAGCTGCAGAGCGGTCCACCTTGGTGTAGTCCTTCCCGGAGAAGGCCCCACCACCATGTGCCCCCCAGCCACCATAGGTGTCCACGATAATTTTACGGCCAGTGACTCCCGCATCTCCCTGCAGAGGGATAGGAAGAAATAGAGGGGGAAGATGAGAACCAGAACCCCCAGATGGCTGGACCGGGAGGAGAGGCACTGGAGCCCTGTGTTGGCTGGTGGACTACAATTTGGAAAATGTACCCCCTACAGCTGCCCAGGGGCATGTTTCCAAGACAGTGTGGCCAGAAACCCTAGCTCTAATTCCAGGTCAGTCACTGACCAGCTACAGAAGTCAGGTAAGCTGTCAGAGCCTCATCAGAAAGGACAAATGATGAGCCAGCTGGGGTCATGGCCAGTTCCCAATACCTTTGTTTATATGAGGCACTCAGAGTGGAGAAATCCAGAGTGGAGAAAACTGTGCTGCAATTCATACAACTCGGCTATAGCCCTCAGTAAATGCCATGTTGCTCATTTCCTCATGTGTATGCTGTGTGTCACAACAGTCAATAAAGATGTTTTAAAATGTGGCAGGGGCTCTATGTTCTGATTTTTGAAAAGTGCATACTATACACCCCTGCTTAGAGATCCATTGTTTACACTCATATTTCTAGCCTTTGAGAGGTCCTGCAGAATATGCAATGAGCTTGACCTTTCTTTCAATGTGTGAGTCTGCACTAATTTAATCATGGGACCTGTTATGGGGTTGTGCTCTGTGGCAATATGTTCGCCACAGAGGTCCCTGGCAGAGGTCAGAAGCCTCACAGAGGTGATATGCCAACTCTACTTCCTCACTCCTATGGGACAGGAGGAAGGGGATAGCAAGTATCCCGGGTAATAAACTGCCCCACCTTGGTGCGCACAGGAGTTGAAGGTAATCTTTGGCAAAGACCTGGGAAGCACCACCTGTTAAAGTCAGTCATTTGCAATGGTAAGTTAACACATTAACAGGTGAGGTAGCAGCCACTTTGGTGAGTATGACATCAAGTGTGGGGTGTCTGGAATAGGGGGGCCAGACAGCACTAGTGGAAGAATCCAGGGGGCATGTCCCCAGTATACAGCAAGCCTCCCAGAGAGTGAGATGACTTCACATTTTGTCCAAGGCCAGACCTGGCTGAATCATACAAAGCCCCCTCCTATAGTTGCTGTGCTTGGGGAGGTGAGAGACAAATCAGGGCCTTATTCAGAGACTGGGCGCACCTGGGGACCACCAATGACAAACCGCCCGCTGGGCTGCAGGTGGTAAATGGTGTCTTCATCCAAGTACTTGGCTGGCACCACGACCTTGATCACCTGCTCCTTCAGGGCCTTGCGCATATCGTCCAATGTTATGTCTTCATTGTGCTGCACAGAGATGACGATGGTGTGGATGCGCACGGGGATGACTGCACCATTGTCCTGCATGTACTGAACTGTCACCTGTTGGTCAGAAGTGTAGGAGAAGATATTGTGAGGCCCCGCCCTGAATTGAGGATATATCGCTGCTGAGCATAGAAGCAGGCAGGGCTCCCAGGATTCAAGGGGGCCCTCTTGTCTTCAAAGCCCCTTCAGAAAAGTTAATCTGACATATGCTGGTATTTGAATAGTTGCCCAGTGCTCTGGGATGACTGGGAATGAGGCATAAGCTATTTCCACCTGTGACCACAATAGTGCCATGTGGAGACTTCAGCATTTATAGAATTTCCTCTCTATGACCCACTAGACTCCTCTACTGCCATCTTAAAGGGCTCTGGGTACCAACAAATGTCTGCTGACCAAAGTCCTCTCTTGACACTTTATGGCCCAGGGCCAAGCTTTCCTGACCCCTTCCAAAGACAAAGGAGTCTATGGGCCACATGCCAGCTATTCCAACCTCTGTGCCCAGAGGGGCCATGGAGTACATGGAGTCTGCAGGAGTGCAACTATGCCAGGGGGCCCTGGTAGAGAAACTGGCTGGGAGGCACAGCACTGTTTCCCACCCCAGGGCCTCGACAGGCCCACAGGGCAGCAAGCAGTGCCTTCCTGGGACTGTGCCTACAGCAAGGTCTCCACAAGCCCAAGGTACTCAGATATCCATCAAACATTGGACTTGTGTCAGACTCCTATTCTATGTCCTGCCTAGTCCAAAGAGCAACCAGGTGGGGTCAGGAGAAAGAAGAGAAGGAACCTTCCTACATGAAGTCTGACCCTTGTGAGATGGGCAGATGCACACCAACCACTGTATATGGGAGCAACCCTTAACTGCTGGGCTGTGCACTCCCAGGGTCTGTAAGAGGGAGCAAGAGTTGGGGTGCTCCCAGGAGGGGAGGCCCTGTGGCTAGCTCTAGGACTAGATCTACCCCATCTGGCCTCAGGAGAAAGCTCACATCCTGAGGAGCTGCTGAGGCCAGTCTCCGTTCCAGGCTTCCTGGTCTCCCACTTTGCTACAAGCCTCAAGCAGCGTCCTTGCAGAACCACAGAACTGCGGCAGAGCAAAGGCCTCCAGCATGGCTCTTATCTCATCATGTCAGGGGAAAAACACACCATGGAGATCACAACTCTGAGTGGGTACAAAAATAGCCCTTGTGCTGCTGCTCAATTCTCCATATCAGCAGGAAGAATTTGTTCAGGTGGAAAGATTCGTCCTGTTCAGTCAACACTGGGTCGATGATGAAAATCCTTTACTAATAGAGTAGGGAGAAGGCCTAGCAGTGGGGTCTGGCATAGTGGCCCCCACTGTGCATCAGCCTGTGGGTCCAGGAGCTGTCAGCGGACTCACAGCAGCACCCTCTCACTGCCAGCTGGCTTGGCCCACCTGGTGCAGGGGAGCAAGCTCACTCTGGTAGCCAAAGCAGCATTTTAAAGAGAATTTAATGTATTCTTCTAGGAAGGGAAACCTGGATGAGCCTACCCTCACCTGGCTGCTTATAAGTAAGCAAAAAGAAAGCCTTTCTACTTCAGCTGGCCGGACCGGTGGATCTCCAGCCCTCATCTCACAGAAGGAAAAAGGAAAGCTCAGCTGCTCCACGACTTCCTCTCATCCCTGTTCTGGGGTTGCCTTTACTGTGAATCTCTACCCCACAACATAGCTTGAGTATAGGACAGGCAGGGCATGCCAATGTCTTTGTACTCCTTTCTTCTGGTATAATCAAAATCTTGCGTGTGAGCTCTCTTGCCCCACGACCTCAAAGAGGAATGCTGCTGATTCCATCCCACCCACTGTGGGCACATGGGAATCACACCAGAAGTCCCAAGGAAGGGTTTCCTCTAGGCCACAAATGCACTTCCTTGCCCTGCTATAGCCAACATGCACTCTCCATCCTTTGTGGCCTTACACGTAGGGTGAAGAAGACAACATGTCTGTGTAGCTGGAGCAGTGGACCAGTCATATACACCATGCTGAGCTGTAAAGTCATGTGAGCTAAATTTTAAGTGCAGTGTCAAGAGAAGGCCATAATGGGTGGTGCCCAGGGAAACCGTGAGGAGGTGGAGGCTTGACTGACCACTGACAGACAGGCGGGAACCAGAGAAAAAGCTCAAGTAATGTTCAGGGTGAAAGCACAGGAGCTAAGTACTAAAAAACAAGGGGGAAATAAGTAAAATAATATAAATTAAGCAAAGATTGCAAGAGGGAAGGCAGAGAAAGTAACATTGAAAGACTGTAAAAGGCTCTGAATGTCAGAATAGCAAATGGGGTTCCCCTCTCCCCTGTAGGAAGAAGAAAGTTGTAGAAAATTCTGAGCAGATATTAGG
Organism: Noctilio leporinus; assembly: GCA_004026585.1. Taxonomy (NCBI): domain Eukaryota; kingdom Metazoa; phylum Chordata; class Mammalia; order Chiroptera; family Noctilionidae; genus Noctilio; species Noctilio leporinus. The sequence continues at coordinate 83,308 of PVIW01005278.1, read as the reverse complement.
AAATTAAAGGTGACACCCAAAGGAAATTAACTGGGGTTTCCCTTGGGAGGGCTGGGCACTGCTCCTTGCATTGGCTTGGGAAATAGGGTGCTATATAGAGGACAGTTGAGGGGAGACAGGGTACTGAGTGGACCTGGGAGAGAGGTGGCCCTCCGTCAAACTCTCCTCAGCTAAGGTGACAGCACAGCAGCACACACAGGCAGTGGGCTCTTGGGCACATTTGTTTTCAGGGTGAATGAGAGATGGGTCTGGTGATTCAGAGAGAACTGTAGCTGGGAGACTTGGGAGTTGAGTGAGCTGAGGTAAAATTGGATCCACAAGCATGGATAGAAGAGTAGAGAATGTGGAAGTGCCAAGAGCCTGTGGAAGAGGGGCCATTGATGGAAAACCCTAGGAAAAGGGCTATCTGGGCCATCAGGGTTATGCAGGGAAGGTGCACAGGAGGATCCCTGGTACTCTAATACGTGCATCTCCTCTGACCTTCACATACAGACTTCAGTGGGGATTTCAACTCTGCAGGGAGCAGGGTGGTTAGAGCCCAAGGAGCCAGAGTCAGAAATAGCAAAGATAAAGTGTTTTTATGGGAAACAAGAGAAAGGGACTCAGATGGATGCAGACAGTCCTTGTTCAGGTGGTACTTCCTTAAAATGGAAGGAACTATCTTTGTAGCAAGGCAGAGATCAAAAATTTGAAAGCAGTTAAGAAGTTTGTGGCAGGAACTGAGGAATTATAAAACCAGAGTCAACAACAGGTTAAGAAGATAAAATAATAATCTTTTAAAAAGTTCTTTTCAAGGGAGAATCCAAGATGGAGGTGTAGATAGACATGCTGCATCTCCCTCCACAACCAGAAATGGGTACATCTACCTAAAAACTAGAGACAACCAGAAATTCTAGAAAATCAAGCTGCATGGAAGTCCAACAAAAGGTATAAAGAAGAAATACTTATCCAGATAGTTAGGGGGGCAGAGCTGGGACAGAGAGGACACAGTTTGGCAGAGCATTTTGGCAGTGGGCGTTGGGGACACAGCAGCTGTGGTGGGATGGCGACTGAGGCCAACCAGCAGAAAGCACAGTCACAATAGGAACACCTGTTGAGTTCTCCTGGCATCAGACCAGACTGTGCAGTTCATGGTTCCAGAATCAGGATGGGAGGAGTGGAGGTTGGGGGGTAGGATAAAGCCACATCATTTTCAACTTTAAAAACAAATGGGGGTTTGGGTGGAGGAAGAAATTGCTGGTCTTTCAGCAGAGTCTGTATATTTAGAGGGCTCTGCAGTCCTAAAATGTCCACAGACCCACCCACTCTGGGAACCACAACCAGGGCAACAGCTAGAGAGCCATCAGTTTCATATGGAAAGTGGGAAGAGTGCCTAGAAAAGGGGCAAGTGCTGAGTGAGCAGTATTGTTCCCTCTTATACCCCTCCCCTACATACAGCACCACAACATGGTGAAACAGGTCACCTGTACTGATAAATGCCTACGGCTCCACCACTTATACATAACAGGTGTGACAGCTCTACTTAAGACATAGAGGCAAACACAGGAGCCTGTCAAGTTGAGGAGACAGAAATAGGGCAAAAAAAGAAAGAAAGAAAGAAAGAAAGAAAGAAAGAAAGAAAGAAAGAAAGAAAGAAAGAAAGAAATAGGTCAAGGTCCCAGTGGCTAAGTAATGAAGAAATAGCCAGCCTGACAGAAGAATAAATAAAATAGCCAGCCTGACAGATGCACAGTTTAAAACCCTGGTGATAAAGATCCTCACAGACTTGACAGACATGCTTAAGTACGGCAAATGCAGAAGGGAAGAAGTGAAGGCTAGGCAAAGTAAAACAAATAAAAATCCACATTAAACCAATGTTGAAGGGAAATAAAATTAGATTCAGATAAACAATTTAGAGTGAGGATGAAATAAACAGTCAACCAGTACAGGAAGAGGAAACAAGGATTGAAAAAAATGAAGGAGAGGCTTAGGAACCTATGGGATGACTTTAAATGTGCCAACATCTGAATCACAGGGGTGCCAGAAGAACAGGAAGAGCAAGATAGTGAACACTTATGTGAAAAATAAAGGAAAAGTCCCCAAATTTGGTGAAGGAAATAGACATACAAATCCAGGAAGCAAAGAGAGTCCCAAACAAGGTATATCCAAATCAGACCACACTAAGACACATCCTAATTAAAATGCTGAAGATTAAAGATAAAGAGAGAATCTTAAAAACAGAAAGAGGAGCTAGTTACCTACAAAGGGGTTCCTATAAGACTTTCAGCTGATTTCTGAAATGAAACTTTGCAGGCAAGAAGGGACTGGCAAGAAGTATTCAAAGTTATGAATAGCAAGGGCCTATGGCCAAGATTACTCTATCCAGTAAAGCTATCATTTAGAATGGAAGAGCAGATAGAGTGCTTCCCAGAGCTATTATTATATAAAATGTTAACAGGACTTATTTAAGAAAAATGAGAATCAAAATTATGAACATTAAAAATACAATAAACTCACAACTATCAACAACAGAACCTAAAAACATAAAAATGAAAACAAAAACAAACTAAACAAACAACTAGAAAAGGACCAGAATCATAGGTATGTGAATCATTTGGAAGGTTATCAGCTGGCATGGGGAAGGGGAAGAAATGGGGAAATGGTGCAAGGATTAGAAAACATAGTTGGTGCATACAAGATAGACAGGAGAAATGAAGAATAATAAGGAAAAGGAGAAATAAGAGAACTTAAATACACATCCCATGGACATAAACTAAGGGAGATGGGACTATAGGAGGGAATGGAAGTCTTGGTTGGAGGGGAGCAAAGGGAAGATAATTTGGGACAACTGTAACAGCATAATCAATAAAATATATTTAAAGTTTTTTGTTTCTGTTTTTGGTACTTTTGAAAGTTTTTACATTAAAGTGAGGGGAGCTGGTCTGATTCCTAGCCAGGGCACTTAACCAGGTTGCAAGCCAGGTCTCCAGCCAGGTCCCTAGCTGGAGGCAGGTGAAAAGCAACCATACACTGATGCTTCCCTCCATCTCTGCCTCTCTCCCTTCCCCTCTCTCTAAAAATAATAAATAAAATATTTTTAAAAATTGAAAAGAAAGATGAGGTGAGCTAAAATTTAAAAAAATAAATAGTTATTTACAAAATCAACACTTCTTTGAGTGTCCAGACTGAACATTTTGATCTTAACAGGAACAAGGACCAAGAGGATTTGGGTGTGCACAGTATGTATGCCTGGAGCTCCTAAGGAAAAGACCCACCTGAGTCTTCGAGTCGGGCCTCAGCCAGGGGAGCACCCCAGAGCGTCTCAGGTCGGCCATCCGGGCATTGAGTTTGTGAGCAAGGATGATGGTAAGGGGCATGCACTCTTCTGTCTCATCAGTGGCATAGCCAAACATCAAACCCTGCAGCCAGGGAGAGAGTCCACTGAGCAACACCCACTTTAGACACAGAACAACTTTCTTCAAATCCAAAAATTTGCAGCATTTGGGTGTCTCATATATGCAACATTTGCACTGGGCACTTATGGAGGGGAAGGCGTGGTCCCTGATGCCCAAAGCACTCTATGAAGGGTAGATGAGCCCAAATTGGCACCAATGACCACAGCCTTCAACAGCCAGCAAGGCCCTCAAGTCTCTGCCCTGACATACGTAGAGGTGTGTAACTCACTCCAGGCACGTGCCTCCCTGCCATCCTCTAGGGTGAGCAGTCACCCCACAGTGTGATTAACCCATTATTCAGGAACTTCCCCAGCTTGCTCCTCAACACACGTCAGAGTCAGGGTCCAGATAGGCTGCACTGCACTGACATCCTGACCCAGCCCCCATGCTCAGCGTTCAGTTACCTGATCTCCAGCACCGACATCCTCTTCATTTCTGTCTAGATGAACACACTGGGCAATATCTGGGGACTGCTGCTCCAAAGCCACCAACACATTGCAGGTCTTGAAGTCAAAGCCTAGGCAGAAGGGAAAGCAGGCCTGAGTGGGAACTCGGGTCAGACACAGGGTGGCTGTGAGCCTCCCAATGGTCTGCTTCATTCCTGACATGGCTAAGTGCTGCAGAGGTGGCCTCTAGCTGGGTCTGTCTGGGCCTGTGGTTGGTGCCCAGAATGAGGAAGGCCATGTATCCTTACCATGGCCTTTAGTTAAAGTTCTGCACTGTGCATTTTACTGGTGCAGGCACACTGACCAGCTCAGCACATGGAAACGTTAGCCAACAGCAGAGCTTTGTCCTATCTAGGACCAGGGACATTACCTCCTAGGGAATTTTCTTGAAACCTAACACAGAATAAAGTTTGCTCCTGAATAAGGTCTAAATGTATGGCAGAACAGGGTGAAGGCTTGGCACGGTCACCTGTCAGAAAGCTGTTGCTCCGGGACAATGTGTTTCTATATGAATGTCCCATGTCCTTGCTGGAAGAACTGGCCTACACTCATTGGTTCTTTTCCCAGTTACTCTTGTATAATACCTAACATTTTCACATGTCCAGGTGAGTCCTTCAGGTGAATCAGAAGGTGGCAGCACCAAGTGTGTGTCTATACCCTCACACAGTGAGTGGCTCTCACTTACAAATGTGTGGCATATCATCCCAGCCTGCCCTAAGCCACAAAAATGCCACATGTCACCCTAAGCAAGAACTAAATGGGACATAAGTGCACCCAGGCCCTCAGCATCTGGCCCTTGCCCTCATCTTTTGATGCCTCTTCACATGGGGCCCCTCCCTGGCCTGGCCACTCACAGGGCCCTCCGTTCTTTCCAGCTCTCACCCTTGCCTGATCACAGTGTTTCTCCCTCCTGCATTCCTGCCAGGGCCTGTGCTCCTTCCCTCGGTTGTAGGCTCCCACACTGCCTGCCACTGGTGCCAACCTGGGTCAGCCTGGGCCAGCCTGCCTCGCCTGCTATCAGGACCAGTTCTGGATTGCCATCTTGCTATACTGCGAAGCAGCACATCTTAGTGGAAGGCACAGGAGTCCCAAATGGGGCAGCCATGTACTGTACTGTCTGTATCACCTTATGTAAGTTATTTACATCTTTAAGTCTCAATTTCCTTATCTGCATAAGAAGTACAGCAGAGTCCCTCCAACAGTTAAGTTAGATGACACATACAAAGAGACCATCACCAGTGCCCAGCAGAAGGCAGTACCTCAACAGAGGGCAGCTCCTTTCCTCAGAGCTTCTTTAGCTTCCAAAGCTCCAAGAAGGCAGAACATTAAACAAGGCCAGAGTTAACAATAAATGGATACAGGCTGGTTCAATGGGGCACCATCACCTGGTGTGTCATTCTGTTGTAAGAGATGTCTACCCCTGGACCCTGATAGGAGGAACTAGGAATGTTTTTACCCTGGTAGTATGTGCACTTTCACAAGACTTAGAGCCTCCAATGTGACTCAGTAGCAGGGGCTTTCTCAGCAGAGACCAACACGTCTTCAGACTGGGGGACCCTGCCCTTACCCTTCGCAGAGTCGTCGTAACCAATGTGGCTGATGGTGTCTCGCACCACCCGCTGGTAGTCCACCATGGCCATGGAGGTGATCTCCCCGCACAGCAGTACCATGCCAGTCTTACACACTGTCTCTGGAAGGGAAGGAGGAAAGGTGTGGCCATGCCAGCAGTGTGGGCAGACTCATAGAGAACCTTGCCAGGAATGGATTCCAGACAGAAAGTAATGCTAGTAAAAAGAGTAAATTCTAGCACAGTTGCCCACCAGCCTCAAATGCCTGGAGAATTACATTTTGGAAAGAATTGGTTACACCTCAGTTTTTACTTACTATTCACATGATCTTGAACAACTTATTTAGCCTCTGTTTCCTCAATTGTTAGATGAAGACAATAATAAGACTCAAGTGTGCATTAAAAGGAGACAATGACTATATGCAGATATCATAGGGAATGCAGTTAACAAATGTGGAGCTCCTCTTCCCCCTTACTGTTAAAACTCCACTGCAGGATTTAGAGGGTGAGATCCTGAACAAAAAGTCTGCAGCTACTTAAAAAGATGTTGGGGTGAAGTCTAGCCTCAGAGAGGCATAGGGCATTATTCCTTATTCAGGGTCTAGAATGGCACTGAAATAGGAGACTGCTCTGTGCAGCAGATAGTGTGGGGTACCGATAGTGAACAGATCAGGGCTGTCTGTGGTCTCCATGGTGGGCATGCCTACCTGTGACCTTGGCCAAGGCCCTAATTCATCTGTATCAAATATCCTGTACAGTGAAAGGACTAGACTTAATCACCCCAGGGCTTTTCTGACGCTCTGCTGTGATGAGAGCTTCAACATAGGCAAAAGGCTCAAGCTCAGTGACTTAAGTCTCCTGCAGGAGAGGTTCAGGCATTTCTTACCACAGGCCACTTTGGCATTGGGGTCCTGCTTGAGGTGGGCGTCTAGCACTGCGTCACTGATCTGATCACAGATCTTATCTGAAAAACAACGAACATGTGTAAGAATCACAGAAATATTAGATATAACAAACTATAATGTTAAAATACTCAAATATTTTATCAGCTTACAATAAAATCTACCTGAGGACACTTTTCACATATAAAAAATTAGACAATTTTTGAAATTTTATTTTTAAGTACATTTTACTGATTATGGTGTTACAGTTGTCCCAATATTTCCCCCATTGCCCCCTCCACCCGTTACCCACCTTCCCTCCAGCCCCCCACTTTAGTTCATGTCCATGGGTTGTGTAAGTTCTTTGGTTTCTCCCTTTTCTATACTATTCTTAACTTCCTCCTATCTATTTTATACTTATCAAATATGCTCCTTTTTTCTTCCTTGCATAAAATTATTTATTTTAATCATTTTAAAGTATATTTTATTGATTTTGCTGTTAAATTGTCCCAATTTCTTTTCCCTTTGCTCCTTGATGCCCACTACCCCCTTCCCTCCAGCAATCCCACCCTCCTTAGTTCATATCCATGGGTCATTCACATAAGTTCCTTGGCTTCACCTTTTCCTATTTTATTCTTAAATTCCCCCTATCTTATACCCAGCAATTTTGTTTCCTAGTCCCTGCAACATTTCCCCATTTCTCCCTCTTCCCTCTCCCAGCTGATAACCCTCCAAATTGTAATCCCTATATCTATGATTCTGATTCTATTCTGGTTATTTGCTTTTAATTTTTTTTTTTTTTTTTTTAGGTTCTGGTTGATAGTTGTGAGTTTGTTATCATTTTGATGTTCATAGTTTTGATCTTTTAAAAAAATAAGTCCCCTTAACATTTCATATAATAATGGCTTGGTGATGATGAACTCCTTTAGCTTTACCTTGTCTGGGCAGCTCTTTATCTTCCCTTCCATTCTAAATGATAGCTTAGCTGGACAGAGTCACCTTGGTTGTAGATCCTTGCTGTTCATCACTTTGAATACTTCTTGCCTGCAAAATTTCTTTTGTGAAATCAGCTGATAGTCTTAGAGGACTTTTGTAGGCAACTCTCTTCTTTTTCTGCTTTTAAGATTCTCTCTTTATCTGTAATCTTTGGCATTTTAATTATGATGTATCTTGATGTGGTCTTCCTTGGGTCTAGCTTGTTTGGGACTCTCTGTGCTTCCTGGACTTGTATGTCAATTCCCTTTGCCAAGTTAGAGAATTTTTCCTTCATTATTTTTTCACCAAAGTTTTAAATTTCTTGCTTTTCCTCTCCTCCTGGAACCTCTATGATTTAGATATTGGCATGTTTAAAGTTGTCCTAGAGGTTTTTAAGCCTCTTCTCATTTATTCCAATTTTTGTCTCTTCATTCTATACCAGTTGGCTATTTTCTTCCATATGTTCCAAATCATTAATTTGAACCCCAGTTTCCTCACCTTCATTCACCATTGGTTTCATGTGGATTTTCCTTAATTTCACTTAACATAGCCTTCACTTCTTCCCTTCTGCATTGCCACACTCAAGCATATCTCTCAAGTGTGTGGTCATCTTTATCACTGGCATTTTGAACTCTGCATCTGTTAGGTTGGTTATCTTCTCATCCCTTCCAGTGGAACCTTAATCTGTTTCCTCTTTTGGGCCATACTTCTCTGTCTCCTCAACTTGGCAGGCTCCTGTGTTTGCCTCTGTGTCTTAGGTGGAGATGTCACACCTATTATGTTGTAAGGGGTGGAGCCTTAAGTATTCATCAGTACAGGTGACCAGTTTCACCATGTTGTGGTGCTGTATGTGAAAAAGGAGTCTAAGAGGGAACAATGATGCTTGCTCAGCATTTGCTCCTTTTCTAGGCACTTCTCCTACTTCCCATATGGGACTGGCACCTCTCTGGCTTTTGCCATGGCTGTGGTTCCCAGAGTAGGTAGGTTGGCAGATGTTCTAGGACTATGGGGGCCTCTAAACTAACTTTGCTGAGCCCTGGCTGGTGGCACAGTGGATAGGCACCGGCCTGCGAACCCAAATGTTGCTGGTTCAATTCCCAGCCAGGGCACACAACCAGGTTGCAAGCCAGGTCTCTAGCCAGGTCTGTAGCTGGAGGCAGGTGAAAGACAACCATACATTGATGTTTCTCTCCCTCTCAGCCTCTCTCTCTTTCCCTCTCTCTAAAAATAATAAAGTCTTTAAAATAAAAAAATACTTTAAAATTAAAAAAATAAACTAATTCTGCTGAGATCAGCAGTTTCTTCTGCCACCCTAACTTCCACAGGTTTTTTTTTTTTTTTTTTAAGATTTTATTTCATTATTTTTAGAAAGAGGGGAAGGGAGAGAGGCAGAGAGGGAGAGAGACATCAATATATGGTTGCTTTTCACCTGCCTCCAGACACAGACCTGACTGGAGACCTGGCTTTCAACCTTGTTATGTGCCCTGGCTGGGGAATCGAACCTGCAACCTTTGAGTTTGCAGGCTGGCACTTTATCCACTGTGCTACCAGCCAGGGCCTTCCCACAGGTTTTCACAGTCAGAAACAATGCGACTTTATTTCCTCCTGGTGCTGGAACTTTGAGCCTCACATCTGGTCTGGTGCTGGGAGTGCTTCCCAGATTTCTCTACTTTTAAAAAATGTGTGACTACACTTTCTGTCATTTGGCCACAGCCACTGTCCCATAGCTACTGCCCCACTGCCATTGCCTCGCCACCAAACTGTGCCCTCTCTGTCCCAATTCCACCCCTCCTACGTGTCTGGATGAGTATTTCTTCTTTGTATCTTTGTTGGACTTCCATATAGTTCAATTTTCTGGAATGTCTGGTTGTCTCCAGTTTTGAGGTAGATGTAGTCCTTCTCAGTTGTGGAAGAAGATGTAGTGTGCCTACCTATGCCTCCATCCTGGCCAGAAGCTCCAATTATGCTTCTTAGTCCCTGCACCATTTCCCCACTTTTCTACCTTCCCCCATCCAGCTAATAACTCTGCAAATGATGCCCATACCTATGATTCTATTTCTGTTCTTCTTGTTTGCTTAGTTTGGTTTTATTTTTTAGATTTAGTTGTTGATAATTGTGAGTTTGTTGTCATTTTAATGTTCATAGTTTTGATCTTTTTCTTAAATAAGTCCCTTTAATATTTCATGTAACAATGGCTTGGTAAGGATGAACTCCTTTAGCTTTACCTTGCCTAGGCAGCACTTCTATTCTAAATGATAGCTTAGCTGAATAGAGTAATTTTGGTTGTAGGTCCTTGCTTTTCATCACTTTGAATACTTCTTGCCAGCAAAGTTCCTTGTGAAAAATAAGCTGATAGTGTTATGGTAACTCCTTTGTAGGTAACTCTTTTTTACTCTTGCTGCTTTTAAGATTTCCTCTTTATCTTTATCCTTTGGCATTTTAATTATGATGTGTCTTGTTGTGGTCCTCTTTGGGTCCAACTTGTTTGGGAGTCTTTGTGCTTCCTGGACTTGTATGACCATTTCCTTTGCCAAATGGGGGGAGTTTTCTTTCATTATTTTTTCATCAAAGTTTTCAGTTTCTTGTTCTTCCTTTTCTCTGTCACCCCTATGATTCAGATGTTGGTACATTTAAAGTTGTCCCAGAGGTTTCTAAGCCTCTCCTCATTTTTTCTGCATTCTTGTTTCTTCTTTCTATTCCGTTGAATGTTTATTTCTTCCTTTTGTTCCAAATCATTGATTTGAATCTTGGCTTCCTTCCCTCCATTGTTGGTTCCTGTATATTTTTCTATATTTTACTTTGTGTAACCTTCAGTTCTTCCTTTATTTATTTATTTGCTGTACTCTGTGAGTTCTCTGAGCATCCTGATTACCAGTATTTTGAACTCTGCATCTGATAGGTTGGTTATCTTCATTTCACTTAGTTCTTTTTCTGGGGTTTTGTACTATTCTTTCATTTGGACCATAATTCCTTGCCTTGTTAATTTGTCAGTCTCCCTATATTTCTTTCTGTGTATTAGGTAGAGCTGATTTTACTCCCTGTCTTAGTAGCATGGCCTATGTAGAAAAACCTCTGTAAATAATGTGGGACAGAACCTTAGGTAATTACCAGGGCAGGGCTACCAGCTTGACTGCTTTGTGGCTCTGTCTGTGGTTGGGAGCTCAAAAAGGGGACAATACTAATGCCTGGCTTCTGGCAGTTCTCCTGGAACTTATTTATTTCTAGACACTTCACCCACTTACTGAATGTGATTGGTATCCCTTCAGTTGCTGCCCTGGGGATTGCATATGTTCTAAGACCATGCAGGCCCTTTAAGTAGTGAAAATACAGCAGTTTCTTCTGCTGTCCTAACTCTCACTGGTTTTTACAGCCAGAGGTAATGGGGATTTATCTTCCTGGTGCTGAAACCCTGGGCTGTGTGGTCTGTCCTGAGGCTGGAATGGTTTGCTCCTGGAGCATCCCACCTGATATTTAGCCATAACACATGAGTGTGGGACTGTTTATTCTATGACCACTGAAGCTTGTCTGAGCTACACTTCCTCTCTGTCCCATCTCTGTGCCTCCACCCTCTCCTTTCAGTTTGGATGAATGTGGCTTCTTTAGATTTTCAGTTGTCCTACTTCCACATAGCTTGATTTTCTGGTGGTTCTGGTTACTAGTTTTTGAGATCTGGTAGTAATTCTTACTATGATTGCATGAGAATGTGAAGTGTGTCTACCTATACCGCCATCTTGACCCTAAGTCAGAAATTTTTTGAAGTTCTAATTTCTCCCTGTTTCTGCCTACCTTTGTATGATGTATAAAATCACAGAATTCTCTAAACAAAGAAACATAGACACACACATATTCTTCTAACCAAAATGTCTCTCATTCCTCAACATATTCCCTTTAATTATAACAGCTATAAAAAGTCCTGCACATAGAAGTTAAAGTAGCTAATAACATCAGTAAGATTATGTGCCCAGGTGTAAAATCAGAAGGGACAAGCAGATGCATTGTACTGCAGGTTCCACAAGATGCAGTGTGTGGTTTAAAACACCACACCTAGTTCCATGACTCTACTCAGAAGGATTCTATGAGAGAACCTCTGTACATCATTGCTGTTTTGCAGAACATTTCTACAAGCAGTTCTTGGATCTTCCCATGGCCACTCAGACTCCTAAAGGCTAGATGTTCCAATGCTTGGTTTGACCTCCTCAGTCAAGGTGGGACTGGCAAGAGTTTAACATGAGCTGGCATTTGACCTTGTTCTGTATTAGCCTTAAGGACTCTGTATGGCTGAGCATGTAGATTACTCAATGGCACTGTGGAAAATGTACTCCTGCTTTGGGGTTAATGTAAACTGTCAAAGTTCACAAATTCAGAAATAGAAGTAACATCTATTTACATATATTGCATTGATTTAGTGTTCAGAATATCCATAGAGTCTGCTCTTAATAAATGAATAAGATTTATTCCAGAATTATTGAAATATCATTGGTCTATGAAAACTTTGCATGTAACGAACATACACAGTTTAGTGAGTTGGGACATATGCATGTACTCATGTTACCATCACCACATCAAGGTAATAAACATAACTATCTCCTCTGAAAATTTCCTGTGTTTCTCTTAGGTTTTAAGTATTTAAATTAAGAATTTGGATCCATAATTAAACAATTCTCTCAAAAGCACATATTAAGTTCTATTATTAAAAGTGTTAATTTGTCATTAAAGATGAATTCCCCCATTTTTCCTTTCAGAAAATGTTATTAAACATATGGTTGAACATAGAAGGCTAAGTCAGGCAGAGAAAGACAAAAACCATTGATTTCACTAATATATGAGTCTAAAAAACAAAGTAAACAAACAAAACAGAAACAAACTCATAGGTACAAAGAACTAATGGTTGCCAGATGGGATGGGAGGGGGATTAGGGTGCTGGGTGAAAAAGGGGTAGAGATTAAGAAGTACAAATTGGTAGTTACTTTACATGGGGATATAAAGTACAGCATAGGGAATATAGTCAATAATATTGTAATGATTATGTATGATGGCAGATGGGTACTAGATTTATTGGGGTGATCACTTTCTAAGTTACATATATATAACCATTATGTGGTACACTTGAAGCTAATATAATATTAAATGTCAACTGTAATTGAAAATTTTTAAAAAGAAAAAACCCCCACACATTTGAGTTTTTCTATCTATCCTCCTGCAGTGGCAGATCTGGTTGTAAATCTAAGTTTGTCTGAATCTATAGCCTCTGCATATCCCTACCAATAAAGGCCTCCTGCTACTCAAATATCCACTTTAGGCTTACCCATCAGGACTCTTAGAAGTTACTCACATGCTGATCATGATGACTCTGCTTATTTATAGGGCACAGGCCACATGTTCCCAGTGCACACAGGTCAATGGGATAAGGAATTTTTAGGGATAAAGTTGGAGTTAAGCAAGGGTATCAGAATAGTTTGACAGACTAAGACAGAATCTAGGGAAGCCCTTTAGAACTGTTTCTTTAGATTTTGGAACTTTTTGTAATTATTACTTAGTGGTCTTAAGATAGCCAATAGTTAGTTTTCTTGGAATGAAAAAGAGCATTTATTTTATATTTTGGGTAGAAGGGAATTTAGCACTGGAAAAACAAGCAGAAAGTCACCTAACCTTAATGAAAACTGACTTAGTTATGTGGACAGTTCATTTTTAGTGGCAAGTGAAAGGAGAATCAGACAAACTGAAGGTCTGACATTCAGTAGAGAAAACAACCAACTGATAGGCTGGAATTTTCATTCTCTCTCCATTGAGCACATTGCTGTGTGTACCATGGGACCACTGGCTGTTGCATGCCAAAACACCCAGTTCCTCTAAGCAGTGCAAATCCTAACCTATACTTGGTCTTCAAAAGCCAGGGAGCTGTCCAGAATTTGCCAGACATAGCAATGGATCTGAGATTATGAATATAGTACACCTAGAAACTTTATATAATTATGCATAATAAAAGAAACTATTTACATTGAATTAAGCTAAGTCACATACAAAACCCAAGGTTTCTCAACAGTGGCACTACTGACATTTGGGGCTGGAAAATTCTTTGTTGTGGGGATGGTCTTGTGCATGCAGGATGTTTAGAACCATGTGTGGCCCCTATCCACTAAATGGCTGTATCAACCCCCTCCCATAGTTGTGACAACCATAGATTTTTAAATGCCCTTTGGTGAAAGGAGACAAAATTGCCTGAGTTGAAAATCACTGGCTAAAGCATATGGAAGGAGTAGTATATTTTGAGATGTCTAAAGCTGAGTTACAAACTACAAAAGTTCACTCTCTTTGAGACAAAGCAAGAATGAGGAGGATGAAAGAAAAAGGTAGACTTGGTAGTAAGTTACCAAAAACTTCAACTACTCAAATGAATTTTGAAGAAGTGCTCAAATACATAAACCAAAGTGTCTAGCCCCTGGGATTTCCCTAAAACAATGGTTCTCAGAGTGTGTTTCCCACAGTACCTCCTGGGAACCTGTTAAAAGAGCAGATTCTTGAGCTTCACCAAAGACCTACTAAATTTTCTAATTTGGTAGTGGAGCCCAACACTCATATTTTTTTAAATAAACATTCAAACAGCTTGCTGTAAAATTTTGTATCATACAAAATCTGTTACATACATGAGATGCTTCAATTCAAATAACAGTGCAGTAACACCTATACCTAAAAAACTGCCAAATAAAGAAAATATCAGGTGTTCCACTTCTACTTCCAGTGCCAGTTTACACATTTTAAATTACATTAAGGGGAAATCGATCCTATTAGAATGTTAATTTGGTCCACTTTAATTGTCATCTTAAGGACTGTGCTCATTCAATCTATTTAAGATTGAATTCATTCAGAATTCAGAAACAAAAAGTAATAAAAATGTCAAGTGATAGGTTTTTTTTCTGGAAAAGACATTTATGCTGGAAGAAAGTAGAGTTTATTAATGTAAAGTCTGTGCAATTAAAAAAAGATAACAAAAACATCAATTTGTGATTTTTTTTTCTTTAAGTAAAATAGATACTTCAGGTTTGTTTGTGATGTTATGGCATTACTAAACTGGACAAACAAAATAAATACTGTTTGTCAGAAATGTGCTTTTGTCTTTCTATGTATGACAATCTTATAGATGATATGTTTTTTCCTATTTGTAGCAGTTTTCTTGGAGATCAATAAGAATAAATTTGTGAAAAATCTAGTAAATTAAATCTAGTAAATAAAATCCAACACTTTTGGGTTAGCATGTTATTTCTTTTTTCTTAAACCTCATAATGTAACCATGTTGTTTTATTACTTTAAAATTTGTATTAAAAGTTCATAATTCTTTTGGTCTTAATTCAGTCATGTACATAGTACATTAAGCACTTTGACATATACAATGCTAAGGTATCTAAGAGTATACCTAGACTTCATAATAATATTAAGTGATACAAAAAAAAACCTCATTTTGAATTGTTACGGTGATGAATGCAGAAAGGATTTTAAATGAATATTGTTCAAATATTTATGATCTAGATAAGGTAATAATGTCACATACATACATATATTAAATGTCCAGTGACTTAGAATACTGAGCACAAAATTTGCAGCAAAACTTTGGGACACTTATTAAAAATTTCTCTCTGACCCAACACATATTTTAAGCTGAAGTTTGAGAACCACTCTTTTAAAACTTGAGGCTCTGATCATGGTCTTCACTGTCACCACCACAGAAGCCTCCCTCATTTCTATGACATGGTCCATCTACCTCTCAGGTACCAAAATAATGCTTGAATTTTCTTCTTCTTCAAGAAGTCATCTGTACTCTTAGATAACAAATCTGAGACTTCTAGAGCCTAGAGATCAACCTCAGCACCTATAAGAATGCACTACTGTTCATTTCTAAACTACATATGCTTTTGGCCCTGGCTGCTGTGACTCAGTTGGTTGGAGCATCATCCACATAACCAAAATGTTGTGGGTTCAATTCCCAGTCCAGGTGCATACAGGAAGGCAAACCATCAATGCTTCTCTCTCACATCGATATGTGTGTCTCTCTCCCCCTTCCTCTATAAAAGCAATGAAAAATGTTCTCCAACAGAGATTAAAATAAATAAACCAATAACATGTGCTTTACATGAGAAACTTAGTGACCCATGATCTTCTTTGAGGGGACATCCTCTGTTGACTTAAGTTGCTCATTGACAGTAAATGAAAGATTTACTAGATATATATATATATATATATAGAATGTGATGATGATGCTTTTTCCATGGCTATCTTTAGACAATTTCTGCATGTTCTCTGTCACAGCCCCATCATACTGAGATGCCAATGGTGGTGGCAATATGAGCCCTCAACTTCATTAACTTACAATTTATCATTTGCATAGCAGTGACTGTTTTACAAAACTACAAATAAAGTAAAAATACTTCATATTGTTCCTCCTGAGATCCCTTATAGTAACTAACATAAATTGTTTTAGGACCCCTAGTAAAATTGACTTTTTCAGGACAGGTCCCCTTTGGTCCAGAATAGCCTGCTTACCTGGGTGTCCCTCTCCTACAGATTCTGATGTGAACATGAAGGCTCCTTCTTCACTTAGAGAATTGTCACACAAGCCATCCACTGGTCCATTCATCTTTTCACGGTTCTCCACTCGGCTTCTTCAAGGAAACAATTTAAAGGCTGTTACTTTGCCTCCGTTTTTTCCTTTCTTTCTTTTTTTCTTTCTTTCTTTCAACTCAACAGGCTTGACTTTGGCAGAACCACAGGGATCACTTCTGCCTAACTGTCTGTGAGCATTCAAGAGGAAGGTGAGGATGGGTGAAAACGGAGGGACTGAATGTGGAGATGTCACTCCCTTCAACTGGCCAGAGCTGGCTCCTGAGTGACTCCTATATATGGAAAAGTGAAAGTGTCTGCATAATCATGTGAGAAAATTGGAGGAGTCCATTTCCTGGGAGGGGGGGTGTCTTCCTACCTTGAGGAATTTCATTCTTTAGCTCTAATTTCCCAAGCCTTAAGCATCTGGTCAGCGTATGGGGAAGAAGGCTGTATAGTCTACAGAACTGAAGCTCCTTTGGGCCCCTGCTTCAGCTCTGCAGCTAATCTCCACGTTGTTCCAAGGTTACCATTCCACATTGGAGGGTGGGGGCCCATGGTTACTCAGGGATACAAACAGGCAGCAGAGAAACTATTCCCAGAAATATGGTTTAGGCTATGATTGCAACAAAGTCTGGCTCTGCTGTTGGGTGTTCCTTCTGCTTCCCCATACCTGCCTGAATTGGGCTCTTCCCCTTCTTCACCTGCTGAAAGCAAGAGCGTGTACCTGTACTCTGAATCAGCTTAGACGTTATACAACAGATTCATTTTTGAGGAAAAGCTCTTGAGTCCACATTTTTCTGCTCACAGGAATCATTTAGGCTCTCAACTTTGTCAATGACACTGGCAATCATGATAAGAAGCAAGATGTTTATAAAGCATCTGGTCTTTTCTTTTACAGAGACTTTTTTTTTTTTTTTGGAAAGGATTCTTTAGGGAAATTGTCAGTTAGGTCCCCAAAGTATCCAGATGATAAATTAAACATCTATATATTCACCCTATTTACTTGATAAACATCCCGCTCACATAGCTCCTGAATTATTTTTGTTTTGACCAAAAACAACAATAAACAGGATTATATTTTTAACAAATTTGTGCAGTAAATGACAGCATTTCTCGCCACATTCTTTCATGTTCCCTATTGTTCAGGCCCAATAAACAATAGGGAATTGAAATCCCAGGAAATGAGAATGGGTGCGGAAATCAATAGAAAGCAATAAAAAGTAATCAACCAAAACCTGGTGCATCAAAGGCTGGACTGTGGGAAGCAAAAGGTACGACGTAATTATTTCAGCTAACAATGTTGGTGATCAAGTCCTCTCTGTACCTATGATATGAGCATTACAAAAAAATTTTTGCTGGTGCTCCAAATCTTGAATTTTGCCAACTGATCAGTAGTAGCAGCGATTAAAATCATATTGAAGTGAACTTTTCAGAGATCAAGTATTTAATCTGAGGCATTTAGCAGTGAGTGAGCAAGCATACTCAGGCACAGACTGTTGAAAGTTCAGAGAGGAAAAGACCCTGAGATGGGATGGAAAAATGGGGAATCAAATAGGGACTTTAGACGATATGTCTGGTCCGTTGTCAGCACACAGGAATTCTGTTTGCACTTAAACTATTTCAACATCACTGTCTCTTTGTAAATTTCTTCTGGGTACATTGGTTCTAAACCTGGAGACAATATGAGCTAATGTTTAATGTGAACTGCAGGCTGAGGTTATCCTAGCAGTTAGAACTGTAGCCATTATGATATAAACATGCTTTAAGAGCAAGATGAAGTTTAAGTATCAAGTACTCATCAAGATTCTGAAAGGTAGCAAGAAGTCCAGAAACAAAGTAGCCTAATCGCCCTCAAAATTCCAAAATGAGTAATAGATCATGGGGTGAAGAGGCTTGGATGGGGGGTGTTCTGTACAGACAAGTGACACTTTCTGAAGGCTTCTGCAGCCATACACAAATTCAGAGTGAGGGAAGGATCTGGAAGATGCTTAATTCAGTACCCATCTCATGTGTGAGTCTCATAACATCTCTGCTAAATAAATGCCAGGCCACCTTGTAATCTTTCAGCAGATAAATGTTAACAAGCAGCACATCAAGCATGGTCCAGGGAGTGCAGGCTTCGGGCTGGCATCCCAGTTTTGCTTCTAACCTACTCTGCACCCTGGACAGGCTTCATAACCTTTCCAGGCTATTTCCTCATCTGTAAAAACAGTTAAACAATTACCTAACTCTAACTCGTAAGTGTTGTGAGAACTAAATTACATCATTTAGGTGAGTAATGAGCATATTGCTATGCGCAGTAAGAGTTTGATAAATATTACCTAATAATATTATTATGTACCTTCTAAATACATGTGCATGATGTTATCCTGAACAACAATGGATCATTATTTATAGGCATACTTCAGAGATACTGTAAATTCAGTTCCAGATCACCCCCTATTGCCACAACAAAATGAATATTGCAATGAAATGTGTCATAATCTTTGCTGGTGGAGTGTTTTGCCTTCAGTTTGTAAAAAAAATAAAATAAAAAATAAAGTGCTACATATTGTGAAGCACAGTAAATCAAACTCACAATATATTGTTTTGCATCTGCAACCACCCTCCCGAAAAAAGTACTACAGTCCTCTTCACATCTCTACATAGAGATGGATTTCATTTTTTAGCACTTGATCAATATTCTATAATTGTTCAAGTAGATGTATTGGGTGGGCCAAAGTTGATTTAGTTTTTTTTTTTCTTCTGTAAAATAAGACACACTTTTCACTTTCACCAATAACATTATTAATTTGAATATTTTGAGTACACAGGCTATCTCCCACTATTGGCTTTTAGTGGGTAGAAACCAGGGGCACTGCTAAACATCTTCCAATGCGTAAGACAAGCCCCACAGTAAAGAATTGTTTGGCCAAAATGTCCATTGTAGCAAGAAACTTTGCAAAAACACTTTTGACATATTTCATCAGTCACAGTACCTTCTCCATACACCACCCAAATCTTCTTCTTCTTCTTCTTTTTTTTTTTTTTTTGCATTTCAGTTGCATTTTTACCTTTCTTCAAATATGCCAAAGTGTTGCATATTTTCGTCTATCTTCAATGTTAAAATGGCTGTACAAAAATTCACCAATTTTAATGTTTTTAATGCATGCTGATATGACAGCTGTCACAATTCAATCTAACAAAATTGTTTTGAATGAAGTTAAAGACAACTGAGTACTACTAGAGCCATCATTCATTAAAAACTAAAAGAATTTTGGCCAACCCAATATAAAGTATTCATTCCCTGATGGCTATTTTCAAATGTTACTATAATGTTACAGGGAAGATATTTAGTCATTAGCATACTGTTGCAAAAGATAAAATGCAAGGCCCTGGCAACACTGAACTAGCTAAAAGACTTCCATTTTGTTATAAATTTTTACCAGTTAGATAAAAGAAATAGCATTTTAACCAAGAGTTAAAAATTGTAGCTTCAATCTGTGCCTTTCAAAAAGAATTGGTAGATCTTGGCAAACATGCACTTACTTCGAGTTGAACCCACAAAAACTTAGTAGCCCTAATTTGCAATCATAAGCTCAAATTAAAGCTTTCCTTTTGAACAAACTGTCCTATTTTCCCTTACGCATGAGTTGTCCTACTGCTACCCACCAGCCCCACTAATTACCTAAATCCAATTCAATGTGTCAAAGGCCTGCAGCTGATTTCACATTTGCAGCAACCTTCAACTCTGAATCTTTGCTCACTAGCCTTATGAGGAAACATGGCTTTGAAAAAACAAATCGGACTTTCAGCCAATTTATCCTGATGACTCTCTGAATGTAAAATACCAGAGGAAAGACCATGTTGCCAATAAGCAGTGTATGTAAGCCACACTGAGCAATTCCATAAAGGAACCCTGAGGGCACGTGATCCCAGGAAATACCATGAGGCAGAAGAACTAGGAAAAAGCACCTGGCTGGATGGAGTCCTTCTCCGGTCCCCCGCACTGCCATGCCTGATGGCTATGCCATAGGCAGAAGAAAAGGCAGTTTTGAAGACCTAAAACCCTGGATGCTGAAGTGGTGTGCATCCACCTCAGATGCTGTTTAAATGAAAACATTTCTAAATTTTGGCAAGAAGCTCCCCTAACCTAAATGGCATTATAATCACATGGAATATTATTAAGAATAGTTACTTCTTTGCCCTCATTTATTTAAGCACACACCTTTCCCTTGTATGTTATCCTGGAACTTGAATTACTTATTTATGAAAGAAATATAAAATTGATTCAGACAGTACATTTAAAATTTTTTAGGTAATTTCAGCAATGTGTCATCTTCATTCAGCAAAATGTCCAAATAAGCACCCTGTATGCAACAACTGTTCTGAAAAAGAATAAAGAAATGTGGAGAGGCTTCATGGCAAAAGCAAGAGCCTCAGCTGTACCCAAAGGAATTACAGGATCTTTTTTTTTTTTTTTTTTTTAAGATTTTATTTATTATTATTAGAGACAGGGGTAAGGAGAAAGGGAGAGAGACATCAATGTATGTCTTTTTGCCTGCCTCCAGCTGTCTGGAAACCTGGCTTGCAACCTGGTTGTGTGCCTTGGCTGGGGAATTGAACTGGCGACTTTGGGTTCGCAGGCCGGCACCTCATCCACTGTGTTACCAGCCAGGGTAATTACAGGATCTTTAAAGGCAGCAGGTAGACTGGCAGACTCAGAGGGGAGGGTGGAGCACTGCAAAGCTAGACAAACCAGGAGCTAGGACTTAGTGGTAGGTAGCCCTGGAATAAAATGGGAGTTTCTGCTTGACGGGAAAATCCAAGCTAGATTAGTGAAAGAAGATTCCTAAATTAAAGACAAGAGTTAAAACTCCTGCCTTGATCCCAAAGTAACCTGAAGAGAAAACAGCTCTGAGATGTTCATATAATACAATGCAAATCCATATACACATTATCATTTTTCAAAACTTTTCATATTAAAATCATCCCTTCTGACCTGACGGGTGCAGTTCAGTTGATAGGGCATAGGTTTGCAAAGCAAAGGGTTACCAGTTCAGTTCCAGATCAGAGTATGAGCTTAGGCTGTGGATTTGGTCCCTGGTCAGTGTGTGTGAAAGAGGCAACTGGTTGATGTTTCTCTCTTACATAGATGTTTCCTTCTTTTTCCTTTCCTTCCCCTCTCTCTAAAAATAAATATATAAAACATTTTAAAAATAAAATAAAATAAAATACTCTCTTCCTCCAAACACATATAATTCTAACCTCTAAGGCTTGAAATCCTGGTCATTATTTCAATCTCTGGTCCTTTATTATCCATATCAAAATTTTCATAATAGTTTGTTAGAATTCTCCCCTTCATTTCCACTCCCACAGCTAGTCATCTCTGCACCCATCCTTGTCACCTCACATTTGAATTTGGTGCCCACTGGGCTGAGCCTCCCACCCCAACATTCCCAGAAGGCAACGGAATGGCGTATTTAAAGTATTAAAAGAAGAAAAACTGTTGATAATAAATTCTAACCAAAGTAGAAATAATTAAGAGATCAGTATCTCATTTTCAATAATGGATAGGTCAACTATACAGGAAATCAATAAAAAACTAGAGGACTTGAAAATATTATAGATTAGGACTAACTGATGAAAATGCCACCCAACAACAAAATATATACGTACTCTTCTCATTAGCACATGGAACATTTTTTTATGATAGACCATT
The DNA here is from genome assembly GCA_004026585.1 of Noctilio leporinus. Classification (NCBI taxonomy): domain Eukaryota; kingdom Metazoa; phylum Chordata; class Mammalia; order Chiroptera; family Noctilionidae; genus Noctilio; species Noctilio leporinus. Next base: position 61,709 of record PVIW01005278.1, on the reverse strand, counting down.
TTTTAAGCAACAGTGGAACAAAGATGGAAACCAATAACAAAAGGAAAACTATATAACTTACAAATCTGTGAAAATTACCTACATAATCTTGGAAAAAAGTGGACCAAAAAGGAATTACAAGTGAAATTAGAAAACACTCTGAAACAAAGGAAAATTAAAACAAATCATATCAAAACTCACGGTATGTAGTAAAAGCAGTGCACAATGGGGAATCTATAGTTGTAAAGGTTACATTTAAAAAGAGAAAATTTCAAGTCAATAACCTAATTTTACACCTTAATAACCTAGAACAGAAGAGCATGTTAAAACCAAAGTTAGCAGAAGAAAATAATACAAATTACATCAGAGATAAATGAAATACAGAGAACAAAATAATCAACAAGATGAAAAGTTGGTTCTTTAAAAAAAATCAGCTTTAAGGATCAAGATGGCAGAGGAGTAAGCGAAGCTATACTAATCTCCTCCCAGGACCAATCTGAAATTACAGCTTAATTTGGAAAAAATCATCTGGAATAACCCACAGAACACTAGTTGGAAAGAAGCCTTATAACCACAAATAGAACCGAAGAGGACACTTCATCACAATGTGACTGGTAGGAATTGTGAGAACATGAGAGGGCTGGCTGGGCTCCCATCGGAGGCTGCAGCTAAAAGAATGGAGCCAAGGGCTCCACCTGAGAAGGGTGGGTTCTGGTCCCCCAGGTGGGTTTCCCAGCCTATAGCAACACAGCAGAGAGTAAAACAGCATACAGCTGAGAATGGGAGAAAATCATGGGGTTTGCTAGCCTGAAAATGCTGGAGACAGAGAATTACTAAGGTAACCACAAATGAAAATACATTGGCACCCACCTACCCTGGGCTCCAGGGAGGGCAGAGTGAACTGGGGATGCTTGGGGAGAGTTTGCAGCAAAGCCTTGGAGGAGAGAAGTGAGGGAGCAGCTGTGGGGGTTCTAGTGCTGACTCATCACTCACACCGCAGGAGGACTATGCTGTGTCAAGCGGCTTCCACCTGAGGGGTCCTCATAGCTCTGCCCACTGGAACCCATCTGCCCCACCCAGGAGTGCCTGAGCCTGGCACCAGATCATAATTCATTGATTTACAACTGAATCTGTCTATCCTTCCCTGCAGTGCCTGAGCCTGGCAGCTGATCATAGATTCAATGGTTTGCACCTGAATCAGTCTGTCTTACCCAGAGGTGCCTGGGACTGGTGGCTGATCACAGATTCATTGATTTACAACTGAATCAATCTGTCCTGCCCAGCAGCATCTGAACCTAATGGTTGACTACAAACTTATTGATTTACAGTTGCTTCAGTCTGTCCCACCCAGTGGCATATGAGCCTGGCAGCTGATCACAGATTCATTGAATTACAACTGAGTTGGTCTGTCTTACCCAGTGGCACCTGGGCCCGGTGGCTAATCACAGATTCATTGACTTACAACTGAATTATTCTTTTTTTTAATTTAATTTTATTGTTGTATTACATCCATCCCCTTTTTGCTCCCCTCTGTTCTCTTCCCCACCCACCCATTCCCCCACAAAGTCAATTCCACCTGTTGTCTATGTCCATGGTTCCTCCATACTAGATTCTTGTCTAAACTGCTCCCCTTCCCTGCCTCCTCCTCCCCCTCCCCCCACCCTTCTTCCCCCTGCCCACTGAAGGCCTATTCACTGTATTCATATATATGGTTCTGTTTTGCTTGTTGTTAGTTTTGTTCATTATTGTCCTGTAATGGGTAAGATCATATGGTATTTGTCTTACTGACTGGCTTATTTCACTAAGCATAATACTTTCTAGTTCCATCCAGGTTGTTGCAAAGGTTAGGAGTTCCTTCTTTCTTTCTGCTGTGTAGTATTCCATTGTGTAAATGTACCAAAGTTTTTTTGATCCAATCATCCACTGATGGGCACTTAGTCTGTTTCCAGCACTTGGCTATTATAAATAGTGCTACTATGAACATAGGGGTACATAGGTTCTTATGAATTGGTGTTTCAGGATTCTTTGGGCATAGTCCTACTAGTGGAATTTCTGGATCAAAAGGCAGTTCCATTTTTAGAGTTTTGAGGAAACTACATACTGTTTTCCATAGTGGCTGCACCAGCCTACATTCCCACCAACAGTGCACCAGGGTTCCCTTTGCCCCACATCTTACCCAACACTTGCTGTTTGTTGATTTGTTGATGATGGCCATTCTGATAGGTGTGAGGTGGTATCTTATTGTGGTTTTGATTTGCATCTCTCTGATGACTAGTGATGTTGAGCACTCTCTTATATGCCTCTGGGCCCTATGTATATCTTCCTCAGTGAGTTGTCTGTTCAGGTCCTTTGCCCATTTTTTAATTGGGCTGTCTATCTCTCTGGTATGGAGTCACATTAGATCTTTATATATTTTGGAGATCAAACTCTTGTCTGAGGTATCATTGGCAATTATGTTTTCCCATACAGTTGGTTCCCTTTGAATTTTGCTGGTGTTTTCTTTAGCTGAACAGAAACTTTTCTATTTGATATAGTCCCATTTGTTGATTTGTTCTTTTATTTCCTTTGCCCTTGGTGAAGTACCAGTAAACATATTTTGATATAGGATATCCGAAAGTTTACTGCCTATATTTTTCTCCAGGACTTTTATGGTGGCACTGCTTATGTTTACATCCTTCATCCATCTTGAGTTTATTCTGGTGTATGGTGTAAGTTGGTGGTCTAGTTTTATCTTTTTGCATGTTGCTGTCCAGTTCTTCCAACACAAATTGTTGGAGAGACTGTTTTTACTCCATTTTATGTTCCTTCCCCCTTTGTCGAATATTAGTTGACCATAGAGTCCTGGGTTAAGTTCTGGGCTCTCTATTCTGTTCCATTGATCTATATGTCTATTCTTATGCCAGTACCAGATAGTTTTGATGACAATAGCCTTGTAGTATTGTTTGAAGTCTGGGATTGTGATTCCTCTTACCTTGTTCTGCTTTCTCAAGATTGCTGTGGCTATTCATGGGCAATTTTAGCTCCATATAAATTTTTGAAGTATTTTTTCTATTTCTGTGAAGTCTGTCATTGGTATTTTATTTGGGATTGCATTGAATCTATAGATTGCTTTGGGTAGTATGGACATTTCAATGATGTTAATTCTTCCCATCCACGAACATGGTATATGCTTCCATTTATTTGTGTCTTTCTTGATTTTGTTCTTCATTGTTCTGTAGTTTTCTGAGTACAGTTCTTTTACCTCCTTGGTTAAGTTTATTCCTAGATACTTTATTTTTCTTGTTGCTATGGTAAATGGGATTTGTTTTTTTGCTTCTATTTCTGATGTTTCATTATTGGTATATAAAAATACTTTTGATTTCTGGATATTGACTTTATATCCAGCCATTTTGCTAAGTTTGCTTGTTAGGTAAAGTAAGTTTTTGGTAGAGCCTATTGGGTTTTGTATGTACACTATCATATCATCTGCAAATAATGATGATTTGACTTCCTCCTTTCCAATTTGAATACCTTTGATTCCTTTTCCTTCTCTGATGGCTATAGCTAGAACTTCCAAGACGATGTTGAACAGAAATGGAGAAAGTGGACAGCCTTGTCTCGTTCCTGATCTTAGGGGGAAAGCTTTCAGTTTTTGTCCACTCAGTATGATGTTGGCTTCAGGTTTCTCGTATATGGCCTTTATTATGTTGAGGTATGTTCCCTCTATACCCATTTTGCTGAGGGATTTTTTTTATCATAAATGGTTGCTGTACTTTATCAACTACTTTTTTAGCATCTATTGATGTGATCATATGGTTTTTGTCTTTCATTTTGTAGATGTGGTATATTACATTTATTAATTTACAAATGTTGTACCATCCTTGCATCCCTGGGATGAAACCTACTTGATCATGGTATATGATCTTTGTAATGTACTGATGAACCCAGTTGGCTGATATTTTGTTGAGAATCTTAGCATCTATGTTCATCAGGGATATTGGCCTATAGTTTTCTTTCTTAGTTGTGTCTTGACCTGGTTTTGGGATTAGAATAATATTGGCCTCATAGCAAGAGTTTGGGAGTCTTCCCTTTTCCTGTATTTTTTGGTATAGGTTGAGAAGGATAGGAGTTAGTTATTCTCTTAATGTTTGGTAAAATCCTGAGTAGCCATCTGGCCCCAGGTTCTTGTGCTTTGGGAGATTTCCAATTACATCTTCAACTTCACTAGTTGTTATTGACCTATTCAGGATTTCTGTTTCTTCTGGAATCAGTTTTGGTAAATTATACATTTCCAGAGATTTTCCCATTTCACCCAGGTTGTCATATTTCTTGTCATATAGTTGTAGTAATTTCTTACAATCCTTTGTATTTCTGAAGTATCAGTTGTGATTTCTCCTCTGTCAGTTCTGATTCTGTTTATTTGGGTCCTCTCTCTCTTTTTCTTGATAAGTCTGAATAAAGGCTTGTTGATTTTGTTTATTTTTTCAAAGAACCAGCTCCTGGACTTCTTGATTCTTCAAATCATAGTTTGAATCTCTGAGTTATTTAGTTCTGCTCTGATCTTGATGATTTCCTTCCTTCTACTTTCTCTGGACTTTGTTTGTTGTAGCTCCTCTATTTCTTGCAACTTTATGGTTAGGTTGTTTTTATAAACTTCTTGTGACCTTTTTAGGTAGGCCTGTATTGCTATAAACTTCCCTCTGAGACTGCCTTTGCTGTGTCCCATAGGATTTTGGCTGTTGTGTGTTCATTGTCATTTGTTTCAAAGAACTTTTTGATTTCATCTTTGATCTCATTGTTAACTCATTCATTGTTTAAAAACATGTTATTCAGTCTCCATGAGTTAAGTAATTTTTGGGTTTTTCCCTTGAGATTGGTTTCTAGTTTCAAGGCATTGTGATCTGAGAAGATACTTTGTATGATTTCCATTTTCCAGTATTTGTGGAGGCTTGTCTTGTGACCTACCATGTGGTCTATCTTGGAGAATGATCCATGTGCATTTGAAAAGAATGTGTATTTTGCTTCTTTGGGGTAAAAGACTCTATATATATGTTAGGTTCATTTCCTCTAAAGTGTTGTTCAATGCCACAACATCTTTGATGATTTTTTGTTTGGAAGATCTGTCCATTGTTGATAGTGGGGTATTAAAATCCCCTACTATTAGTGTGTTTCTATCTATATCATACAGAGGGGAAAGGAACATAAAATAGACTGAAAATAGCCTCTTCTTCAACAAGTGATGTTGGGAGAACTGGACAGGCACATGCAAAAAGTGAAAGCTAGACCACCAACTTACACCATACATGAGAATAAACTCAAGATGGGAAAACGACTTAAACATAAGTTGTCACACCACAAAAGTCCTAGAGAAAAATATAGGAAGTAAAATTTCAGATATCCTATGCAGAATATTTTTCCTCCCTAGCTAGTAGCACAGTGGATAAAGTACCGGCCTGTGAACCCAAAGGTCTCTGGTTTGATTCCCAACCAGGGCAACATTACTAGGTCGCAAGCCAGGTCTCCATCCAGGTCTGTAGCTAGAGGCAAGTGAAAGGCAACCATACACTGATGCTTCTCTCCTTCTCTTCCTCTCTCTATTCCCCTCTCTCTGAAAAATAATAAATTTTAAAAATTTAAAAAAGAAATATTTTCCCTGATAATTCTCTAAGGACAAAGGAAATAAATGAACAAATAAACAAATAGAACTGCATCAAACTGTAGAGTTTCTGTTCAGCTAAAGAAAACATCAGCAGAATGAAAAAGGAACCAACCATTTGGGAAAACATATTTGCCAATGATACCTCAGACAAGGGTTTGATCTCCAAAATATATAAAGAATGTATTCAACTCAACACCAGGGACATAGGCAGCCCGATTGAAAAATGGGCAAAGGACCTGAACGGACACACTTTTCCAAGAAAGAAATATACAAAGGACTCATAGGCATATGAAATAATGCTCAACATCACTAGCTATCAGAAAAAGGCAAATTAAAACCACAATAAGATACCACCTCATACCCCTGAGAATGGCCATCATTAACAAATCAACAAACAACAAGTGCTGGTGAGGATGCGGAGAAAAGGGAACCCTGGTGCATTGCTGGTGGGAATGCAGGCTGGTGCAGCCACTATGGAAGACAGTATGGAATTTCCTCAAAAAGCTAAAAATGTAACTGCATTTTGACCCATAGATTCCACTGCTAGGATTGATTATACCTGAAGAACCCTGAAACACCAATTCATGAGAACCTATGTACCCCTATGTTCATAGCAACACTATTTACAATAGCCAAATGCTAAAAACAGCCTAAGTGCCCATCAGTAGATGAATAGATCAAAAAACTTTGGTACATTTACACAACGGAATACTACACAGCAGAAAGAAAGAAGAAACTTTTACCTTTTGGGAAAACATGGATGGAACTGGAGAGTATCATGCTTAATGAAATAAGCCAGTCAGTGAAAAACAAATATGGTATGATCTCACCCAATACAGGAGACTAATGAATAGAACAAATAAACAAGCAAAACAGAACCAGAGACATGAATACAAGGAATTGACTCTCAGTGTGCAGAGGGGAGGGGAAGGATGGAGGCAGAAAAAGAGGGAAAGAAGGGGAACAGTTTAGTTAAGAAACTAGCATGGATGATCCATGGACATGGACAACATGTGGAATTGACTGTGGGAGGGAATGGGGAGGGTGCGACAGGAGAGAGCAGTAGGGGGGAAATGGGATAAATGTAGTACAACAACAATACAATTAAATTAAAGTAAAAAAAATCAACAAAATTGGTGAATGTTAAGTTCAATGGAAAAAAGATACCAAAGTGAGAAGACAAATTATAAACCAGAAATAAAAGTGGTGGAATTACTACAGAACTTACAGAAATAAAAATGATTATAAGAGAATGTTATGAACAACTATATGCCACTTAGATAACCTAGATAAATGAACAAAATCCTAGAAACATACACTATATAAACTGATTCAAGAAGGAATAGAAATGTGAAAGACCTATAACAAGTCAAGAGAATGAATCAGCGATTGAAAACCTTACAATGAAGAAAAAATATAGGAACAGATGGCTTCACTGATAAAATTTCCCCCAATAATTAAAGAAGAATTAATACAAATCCTTCTCAAACTTTTCCAAAAGATAAAAGAGGAGGTAACACTTACAACTCATTATATTTGGCCAGCATTACACTGATACCAAAGCCAGACAAAAACATCAGAATAAAAGAAAATTATAGCCCAATATGCCTTATGACTCTATAAAAAAATGTCTTCAACAAAATATGAGAAAAAATATTCCAGCAACATTTTTATACAGCAGTACAAAAGAGGATGTATCTGAAGAATGTAAGGGTGGTTAAAAACATGAAAATCAGTATAATACTGTATACCATATTGGTGAAAGAAGGGGAAAAGCACACAATCATATCACATTTGATGTTGAAAAAAACATTTGAAAAAATCCAACTCTTTCATGGTATAAACACTCAACAAACTAGGAATAGAAGAAAACTTCCTCAATATGATAAGGGCACTTATGAAAAACCTATAGCTAACATTATACTCATTGGTGAATAACTGAAAGCTCTCCTCGTAAGATCAGAAACAAGACAAGGATTCCCACTTTCACCATGTCTATTCAACATTATACTGGAAGTTCCAGTCAGAGAAAATGGGCAAGAAAAAGAAATAAAAGGCTCTGAAATTGAGGCCCTGGTTGGTGGCACAAGGGATAAGGCCCCGGTCTGCAAACCGAAAGGTCGCTGGCTCAATTTCCAGCCAGAGCACATAACCAGGTTGCAAGCCAGGTCTCCAGCCAGGTCCATACTTGGAGGCAGGTGAAAGGCAGCCATACATTAATGTTTCTCTCCCTCTCTTCCTCTCTCCCTTCCCCTCTCTCTAAAAATAATAAATTAAAAAAATTTTAAAGACTCTGAAATTGGAAAGAGTGAAACAATCTCTACTTGCAGATAACATGATATTGCAGATATAAATTTCTAAGGAATCCACATATAAAGAAACAACAATAAGAACTTATAAACTAATTCAACAAAATTTCAGGATAATAACCAACACACAAAATGTATTGTATTCTATATATTAGCAATGAACAATGTAAAAAGGAAATTTTTTAAATTTCATTTACAATAGAATTGGGAAAAAGAAAATAGGAAAACTTTAAAGGGGCTAAAGACTTGTACCCTGGCAACTATAAAAAATGCTAAGACAACGTAAGTAAATGGAAAGGTAGCCCATATGCATGAAATGGAAGATGATACTGTAAGATGGCAATACAACCAAAAGTAACCTACAGATTCAATGCAATCTAAAAATTCCAGTGTCCCCCTTTTTCAGAAATGTAAAAATATCCTAAAATCAACATGGAGTTGCAAGTATCCTCAAAATAATCTAAAAAAGAAAAAGTTGGAAGACTCTTTCCAATTTCAAAACTTACTACAATGCTACAGTAATCAAAATAGTATATGGTATTGGCATATGAGTAGGCATATAGACCAATAGGATTGAATTTGTGAGTCCAGAAATAAATTCACACATCTATGGTCAATTGATTTTTGACAGGGTGCCAAAATCATTAAATGGGGAAAGAATATTTTCTTCAACAAATAGTGCTGGGACAACTAGATATCCAGTGGAAAAGAATAAAGTTAAATTCTACCTCACACCGTATACAAAAATTAATTCAAAATAGATGAAAGATCTAAATTAAAGAGCTAAGATCTGAGATTAGAGTAGGAATTAATCTTTTTTTATTGTTGTTATATTACATTCATCTCATTTCCCCCCCTCTGCTGTCCTCTTCCGCACCCTTCTTATCCCCACACCCTAAAAGTCAATCCCACATGCTGTCTGTGTCCTGGGTCATCCATTTAGTTCCTTGACTGAACAGTGTCCCTTCTTTGCCTCCTTCTCCCTCCTACCCACTTTCCATCCCCTCTGCACACTGAAAGTCTGTTCCTTGTATTCATGTCTCTGGTTCTGTTTTGTTTGCTTGTTTGTTTGTTCAGTGGTCTCCTGTATTAAGTGAGAACATGTGGTATTTAATTTTTGCTGCCTGGCTGATCTCACTAAGCATGATACTCTCCAATTCTATCCATGTTATCACAAATGGTAGTTCTTTCTTTCTGCTACATAGAATTTCATTGTGTAAATGTACCACAGTTTTTTGATCTATTTATTCACTGAAGGGCACTTAGGTTGTTTCCATCATTGGCTTTTATAAATAGCTCTGCTATGAACATAGGGGTGCATAGGTTCTTCTGAATTGGTGTTTCAGGATTCTTTGGGTATAATTCCAGCAGTGGAATCACTGGGTTATAAGGAAGTTCTATTCTTAGTTTTATGAGGAAATTCCATACTGTTTTCCATAGCGGCTGCACCAGTCTGCATTCCCACCAGCAATGTACTAGGGTTCCCTTTTCTCCACATCCTCACCAGCACTTGTTTGTTAACTTGACCATGGCCATTCTGACAGGTGTGAGGTGGTATCTTGTAGTTTTAATTTGCATCTCTCTGATGGCTAGTGATGTTGAGCATTCTTTCATGTGCCTATGGGCCCTTTGTATGGCTTCCTTGGAGAAGTTTCTGTTCAGGTCCTTTGCCCGTTCTTTAACTGGGTTGTTTGTCTCCCTGGTGTTGAGTCATACTAATTCTTTATATATTTTGGAGATCAAACCCTTCTGAGGTGTCATTGGCAAATATGTTTTTCCATATGGTTGGTTCCCTTTTCATTTTGTTGATGTTTTCTTTAGCTGAGCAGACACTTCAGTTTGATGAAGTCCCATTTGTTTGTTTATTTGTTCCACTATTTCCCTTACCCTTGGAGATATTTCAGTGAAATTTTTGCTGTGTGGGATATCTGCAATTTTTCTGTCTATGCATTCCTCTAGGGCTTTTATGGTGGTACTGCTTATTTTGACATCTTTTATCCATCTTGAGTTTATTCTGGTGTATGGTGTAAGTTGGTGATTTAGTTTCATTTTTTCCATGTGCCTGTCCTGTTCTCCCAACATCACTTGTTGAAGAGGCTATTTGTACTCCATTTTATGTTCCTTCCCCATTTGTCAAATATTAGTTGCCCACAGAGTCCTGGGTTTATTTCTGGGCTCTCCATTCTGTTTCATTGACCTGTTTGTCTGTTCTTGTGCCAGTACCAGACATTTTGATGACTAAGGATTTATAATATAGTTTGATATCTGGTTGTGATTCCTACTACTTTGTTCTTCTTTCTCAGGATTGCTGTAGCTATTCAGGGTCATTTTTTACTCCATATGAATTTGTAAGTATTTGTTCTAATTCTGTGAAATATGACATTGGTATTTTAATAGGGATTGCATTGAATCTATAGATGGCTTTGGATGGTATGGACATTTTAATGTTAATTCTTCTGAACCATGAACATGGTATATGCTTCCATTTGTATCTTCCTTAATTTCTTTCTTCAGTGTTCTGTAGTGTTCTGAGTACAAGTCCTTTACTTCCTTGGTTAAGTTTATTCCTAAGTACTTTATTTTTCTTGTTGATATGGTAAATGGGTTTTGTTTTCTAACTTATATCTCTGATGTTTCATTATTGGTATACAAAAATGCCTTTGATTTCTGAATATTGACTTTATATCCAGCTATGTTGCTAAATTTGCTAATTAGGTCAAGTTGGCTTTTGGTGGAGTCTATTGGGTTTTGTATGTACACTATCATGTCATTTGCAAATAATGACAGTTTGACTTCCTCCTTCCCAATTTGGATACCTTTGATTCCTTTTTCTTATCTGATAGCTATGGCTAGCACTTCCAAAATCATGTTGAATAGAAGTGGAGAGAGTGGACAGACTTGTTTTGTTCCTGATCTCAAGGGAAAGGTTTTCTGTTTTTGCCCATTGAGTGTGATGTTGGGTGCAGGTTTCTCATATATGGCCTTTATTATGTTGAGGTATGCTCTCTCTAGTCCCATCTTGCTGAGCCTTTTTATCATAAAAGTGTGTTGTATTTTATTAAATGCTTTTTTGGCACCTATTGATATGATCATATGGTTTTTGTTTTTCATTTTGTTTATGTTGTGTATTACATTTATTGATTTTCAAATATTGAACCATCCTTGCATCCCTGAGGTGAATCCCACTTGGTCATGGTGTATGATTTTTTTAATGTATTGCTGGATCTGGTTTGCCAATATTTTGTTGAGGGTTTTAGCACCTATGTTCATCAGAGATATTGGCCTGTAGTTTTCTTTCTTAGTTTGTGCCTTGACCTGGTTGTGCGATTAGAATAATATTCGCCTCATAGAAAGAGTTTGGGAGTCTTCCCTCTTCTTGAATTTTTGGGAATAAGTTGAAAAGGATAGGAGTTAGTTCTTCCCCAAATGTTTGGTAAAATTCACCTGTGTAGCCAGCTGGTCCAGGGCTTTTGTGTGCTGGGAGGTTTTTGATTACTTCTTCAATTTCCCTAGTTGTTATTTGTCTATCCAGGCTTTCTGTTTCTTCTTGATTGAGTTTTGGTAGATTATACATTTCCAGAAATTTGTTCATTTCACCCAGGCTGTCAAATTTTTTGTCATATAGTTGTTTGTAGTAATTTCCTACAATCCTTTGTATTTCTGTGGTATCAGTTGTGATTCGTCCCCTGTTGTTTCTGATTTAGTTTATTTGGATCCTCTCTTTTTTTCTTGATGAGTCTAGTTAATGCTTTGTCAATTTTTTTTAAACTTTTTAAAGAACCAGTTTCTGGATTTATTGATCCTTTGAATTATGTTTTTAGCCTCTATGCTGTTTAATTCTGCTCTGATCTTGATAATATCCTTCCTTCTGCTTGCTCTGGGCTTTGTTTATTGTTGCTCTTCTATTTCTTGAAGCTTTATAGCTAGGTTATTTGTATGAGTTTCTTCTAGCCTTTTTGGTAGGCCTGTATTGCTATGAATTTCTCCCTGAGGACTGCCTTTGCTGTGTCCCATTGGTTTTGGGGTGTTGTGAATTCATTTTCATTATTTCCAGATACTTTCTGATTTTCCTTTGATGTCATTGTTAACTCAATCATTACTTAATAGTATGTTATTCAGTCTCCATGAATTAGAATGTTTTTGGTATTTTTCCTTGAGATTGGTTTCTAGTTTCAAGCCATTGTGATCTGAGAAGATGCTTGGTATGATATCAATTTTCTTGAATTTGTGGGGGCTTATCTTATGTCCTACCAAGTGGTTTATATTTGAGAATGTTCTGTGTGCATTAGAGAGGAATATGTATTTTGATTGTTTGGGGTGAAAAGCTCTGTATATGTCAGTTAAGTCCATTTCATCTAGAGTGTTGTTCAATGCTACAATATTCTTGGTGTGTTTTTTTTTTTTTTGTTTGTTTTTTATTTTGTTTTGTTTTGTTTTTGCTTGGAAGATCTGTCCATTGTTGATAATGGGGTAGTGAAATCCTCTACTATTAGTGTGTGGCTATCTATATTCTTCTTGAAGTCCTCCAAGATTATATTATATTTGGGTGCTCCTACATTGGGTGCATATATGTTTATGAGGGTTATGTCTTCTTGATGGATTGCTCCCTTAAGTATTATGAAATGCCCTTTTTTGGTCTCTTTTTATGTCCTTCATTGTGAAATCTGTTTTGTCTGATATAAGTATTGCTACTCCAGCCTTCTTTTCATGTTTATTTGCTTGAAATATATTTTTCTATTTCTTCACTTTCAGTCTGTGTCAATCTTTTGTTCTGAGGTGGATCTTTTGAAAACAGCATATATGTGGATCATGTTTTCTTATCCATTTAGTTACCCTATATCTTTTTATTGGTGCATTTAATCCATTTACATTTAAGGTTATTATTGACAGGTACTTATTCATTGCCACTTTCCCCCTTTGTTCCTGTATTCTTCTTTGTCTCTCTCTGTTTTTTCAGCTTTCTAAAGCAGACCCTTTAGTAATTCTTACAATGCTGGATTGGTGAAGATGTATTCTTTTAGCCTTCTTTTTGTCTAGGAAACTCCTTATTTCACCTTCCATTTTGAATGGGTAGAGTATTCTTGGTTGCAGTCCTTTGTTTTTCATTACTAGAAATATTTTTTGCCATTCTCTTCTGGCTTGTATTGTTTCTGGTGAGAAATCAGTTGATAACCTTATCAGAGCCCCCTTATATGTTATTACCTTTATCTCTCTTGATACTTTTAGGATTCTCTCCTTGTGTTTGAAATTTGCCATTTTAATTATGATGAGTCTTGGAGTGGGCCTGTTTGGGTTCATCTTCATTGGGACCCTCTGTGCTTCCTGAACTTGAGTGATGTTTTTGCTCATCAATTTAGGAAAGTTTTCTATCATTACTTTTTCAAACAGGTTTTCTATCCTTTGCCTTTCTTCTCCTTCTGGTGCCCCTGTGATACTGATATTATTGTGTTTCATGTCCTGCAGCTCTCTTAAAATGCTTTCACTCTTTTTCAATCTTTTTTCATTTTGTTTCACTGTCTGGTTATTTTTTCCATGTTGTCCTCCACTTCACTGATCCGGTCCTATGTTTTCTCTAAACTGCTTTGAATTTCTTCCATTGTGTTCTTCAGTTCAGAAATTATGTTCTTCATTTTCTCCTGGTTCTTACTGATGGTTTCTATGTCCTTTTTAATGCTGTCATACTTTTCAATAAATTCCCTGTAGTTGCCCTGGAATTCTTTGTAGTTTTCTTTGAGCTGGTTGAGCTCATTGAGTTTTCTTATAACCATTTCTTTGAATATTATGTCTGATAGCTTGTTTGTGTCTATTTCATTTAACAGTGTTTCTGGTGATTCTTCCTTTCATTTTGATGATGGATTGTTTCTTTTTCTTTCCATTTTGGGTGTCTATTGTTGCTTGCTTTCGTTTCTTGGATTAATCTACTTTGACTCACTGCCTTTATGGAGTGCCCTTCTATGGTAGGAGATTTGTGGTGTTCAGTGGTGTACTCTCCCAGATTTCCTCAACTTGTTGCTCATGGCTGCCCTTTATGTCATTAATTTGGGCTATCTGGTTGTATTTTGGGTTTGTTTTGTGTGTTGCTCCTTTTACTCCACTTGGCTTATTGAGACACTCCTTCTACCAGGTCTCATATACTGTTATTGAGCTGCTCCCAAAACAGAACCATGAGTCCAGGCAAAATAACCACACCTTCAAAGATATCTTACTTTGTGTATCACAGGACACTATCAAAAAAGAAAAAAGATGATCTAGAAAATGATAGAATATTTGCAAATCATATATCGGATAAGGGTCTAGTATTAGGAGTATATAAAGAACTCTTATACCTAAATAACATGAACAAAAAAAGCTAAGAAAGAAAAAAAGAGAGGAAGGAAGGAAGGAAAAGTGGAAGGAAGAAAAAATAAAGTAAAAGAAAGAAAAACAGAAAAGAACTTAAATAAACATTTCTCTAAGAAAATATACAAGTACATAAAAAGATGACCTACATTATTGGTCATTAGGAAAGTGCAAATCAAAAGCACTTCACAACCATGTCAGCTATAATAAAATAAAAAGAATATAAATATTCATGAGAATGTAGAAAATACTGGAACCCTCATATATTACTGGTGGGGTTATTAAATGTTGAAGCTATTATGAAAAACACCTTGGAAGTCCTTCAATAAGTTTAATATATAATTATTATATAACCAAGTAATTCCACTCCTGGTTGTATGTCTAACAGAAATGAAAAAATGTTCAAACAAAATCTTACATATGGATGTTTATAGTAGCACTGTTCACAATAGCCAAAGTATAGAAACAAGCTAAATATGCATGAACAGACACCTGGGTAAGCAAAATATTCATACAATGGAATATTATTCAGCCATAAAAGGGAATGAAGTACTAACACATACTACAACACTATGAACTTCAAAAACAACATGTGGCCCTGGCTGGTAGCACAGTGGATAAAGGTGCCGGCCTGTGAACCCAAAGGTCACAGGTTCGATGCCCAGCCAGGGCAACATAACTAGGTTGCAAGCCAAGTCTCCAGTCAGGTCTGTGGCTGGAGGCAGGTGAAAAGCAACCATACACTGATGTCTCTCTCCCTCTCTGCCTTTCTCTCTTCCCCTCTTTCTAAAAAAATGATTAAAATAAATTTAAAAAAAAAAAAAAAAAAAAAAAAAAAAAAAAAAAAAAAAAAAAAAAAAAAAAAAAAAAAAAAAAAAAAAAAAAAAAAAAAAAAAAAAAAAAACAACATGTTAAGTGAAATAAACCATGCATAAAAGGCCACATACAATATGTTTTCATTTATACAGAATGCTTATTGAAAGTAAATCCATAGAAACAGAAAATATATGTTTCCCAGGGTCAAAGAGGAAATGGAGAATGATTTCAATGGTCATAAGGTTTGTGGGGGAGTGATGAAAATGTTTGAGGTGATAGTGCATAACATTGTCTAGGTACTGAAATGTCACTGAAATGTTTACTTTAAATGGTTAATTTTATGTTATTTAAAACTTATCCTAATTTAAAAAAGCAAAGCAAAAGATAAATGGACACAGAACTCAGGATTATGATTAGTTGGGGTGGAGGCATGATGGTGAGTGAGATAAGAAGGAAAGTGGCCTATTATCAAATATAGGCTATTGTCCACAACTAACATCATACTTAAAGAGGAAAAGCTAAAAGCTTTTTATTTAAGATGAGGAACAAGACAAAGTAGTCCACTTTTATTCAACATAGCATTAGAAGTCTTAGCCATAGAAATCAGACAACAAAAGAAATAAAAGACATCCAAATTGGAAGAATTAAAACTGTCATTATTTGCAAATGATGATATAATATGTAGAGATTTCTAAAGATTATGCCAATAAACTACTGTAATTGATAAATAAATTCAATAAAGTAGCATGATACAAAACCAATATTCATATATCAGTTTCATTTTTATATACTGATAACAAACAGAGATTTAAAAAAACAACTCTGTTTCCAGAGTTGCATCAAAAAGAATAAAATACCTAGGAATAAATTTAACTGATGAGTTAAAAAAAACTATTCAGAAAACTGTAAGGCACTGAAAAAGAAATCAAAGAAGATACAAGTACCATGTTCATGGATAGTAATGTTTAACATCCTTAAAGGTTTTTACTATCCAAAGCAATTTACAGATTTGATGCAATTCCTATTAAAATACCAATGGTACTTTTCACAGAACTAGAACTAATAATCCTAAAATTTATGTGGAGCTACAAAAGACCCTGAATGGCCAAAGCAATCTTCACAAAGAATAAAAAAATTGCAGGTACCATGTACCTGATATCAAACTATACCATAAGCCTACAATAATCAAAATAGCATAGTGCCAGCACAAAAACAGACACATGAATTAATGGAACAGAATAAAGAACCCAGAAATGAACACAGACCTATGGTCCATTGATATATGACAAATGAGGCAGGAATATAAAATGGGATATTAACAGTCTTTTCAATAAAAGGTGTTGGAAAAACTGAACAGATTCATGCAAAAAAATAATAATTAAACCAGATTGCTTTCTTACACCATATACAAGAATAAACTCAAAATGGATTAAAGATAAATGTAAGACCTGAAACCATAAAACTTCTAGAAGAAAACATAAGCAGCAAGCTCTTTGACATCACTCATCACTTTTTTTTTTTTTGGCATGTCTCCTTGAGCAAGCAAAAGTAAGAAACAATAAACAAATGGGACTCCATCATACTAAAAAGCTGTTGCAGAGAAGAAACCATCAACAAAATGAAAGAAAAATCTACTAAATGGAAGAATATATTCACCAATGATACATCCATTAAGAGGTTAATATTCAAAATTTATAATGAACTTATACAGCTTAACACCCCCAAAAAACCCAAACTAATTTTAAAAAATGACCAGAGGACCTGAACAGACATTTCTCCAAAGAGGAAATACAGATAGCCAATAGATATGTGAAAAGATGTTTAACATCACTAATCATCAGGGAAACGCAAATTAAAACCATAATGAGATATCACCTCACATATGCCAGAATGGCTATTATCAATAAGTCATCAAACAACAAGGCTTGGCAAGGATGTGAAAAAAAGAACTCTCATAAACTTTTTGGTGGGATTACAAATTGGTACAGCAACTACAGAAAACAGTATAAAAATGCCTCAGAAATTAAAAATAGAACTACCATGATCCAGCAATTCCACTTCTAGGTATACTATACACCTGAAGCAATCCAAAGCACTTAATTCAAAAAAATATATGCATCCCTGGCTGGTGGCACAGTGGATAAGGCCCCAGCCTGTGAGCCCTAAGGTTGCTGGTTCAATTCCCAGCCAGGGGACATAACCAGGTTGCAAGCCAGGTCTCCATCCAGGTCTGTAGTTGGAGGCAGGTGGAAGGCAACCAAGCATTGATGTTTCTCTCTCTCTCTGCCTCTCTCCCTTCCCCTCTCTTTAAAAATAATAAATAACAAATAAAATCTTTAAAGAGGATACATGCACCCCTATGTTCATTGAAGTGTTATTTACAATAGCCAAGTTATGGAAGCAACCTAAATGTCCATCGATAGATGAATGGCTAAAAAAGATGTGGTGCATGGTGCGTATGTACAATGAAATATGACTCAACTATAAAAAGGAATGAAATCTTGCCACTGCAACATAAATGGACCTAGAGGGTATTATGCTAAGTGAAATAAGTCAGAAAACAAATACCATCTGATTTCACTTATTATGTTGAACCTATAAAACAAATAAACAAACAAACAGAAACAAACTAGGATACAGAAAACAAATTGATGGTTGCCAGATGGGAGGTGGGTGAGGAATGTCTAATCATTATGTTGTATACCTAAAAAATCTAATATAATATTGTATGTTGACTATAACTGAAAAGAAAATTTTAACTAATAACAAATTTTTAAAAAACAGATAAATACCACTTCCCACACACCCAAAATAGTAACATTTGGTCTTGGTGATAGATTTTAGATTATGCCATAATTATTCCATAATGAATACTTATTATTATGGATTAAATAGGCAAAATTGAGCCATACAAGGACCAATGAACAGTGTGCATAATGAAACAGAATTGTGATTAAACAATTGTCGTGTAGTTGAAGTCCAAAATAAAGCTATTTTTAAAAGTCCTCTGGATCCATAAAGGTTAAAGGGGCTCAGGAGACTGAGAACCATTTGGTAAATGGTGCTATATTTCATTTGATGTGGTAGTTACAGCACTAGCTCTAGGCTTCCCCTACTGTGGGTGAGGAGCAAAGGAGAAAGTGAGGGTGGGCACAGGTAAGGTCTCTTGTTTCTGGATAGTATTCTAGTCCACATGAAATGGTTGCCAGAGTCAAGGGTAACTTTCCAAAACTGGGAAGCAATTCAATATGCCCCAAACCTCTGGCTTTTCTTAGGTTGGTTTCTCACATAGGAATAAAAATAAAATGTTTCACATTAAATGGTGATATAACTTTTAATCACAATATTCAATTGTATTAGGGTTCTTTTTAAAAAGAACATTTATTGGTTTTTATTTGTAGTTCATAGTGACTGGAAAAAAGTTAGACAACAGAAAAGAAAAAATATATACTCTGATCCTGCTATTCATAGATTGATAAGCATAATTAATATGCTAATGTATTTTCTCTTAAAGGAAATACATCAATTTGCCTATATGGGTATAGTCCCCCTGCATGTATTACTTAGATAAAATTTAAAAGTTAGTTAAACATGTAGAGTTCCAGTTCCAGTTGCAGGTAAGATGGAAGCACATTAGGCATAAGCAGAGTCCACCCTGTCTCTCCCACTGAACATATCTGTAAGACCTGGACAGAATGTGCAGAGTAGCTACTTAAGGCCTCAGAAAAGAGTACTAGCAAATGGGAAAGAAAACCAGAATTCAAAATACCACTGAATAGACAGCGGGGGTCCCAATTTTTCCTCCCATATCCCTGGCCTAGACCCAATGCAGCACAAAACCTGGAAGTGTCTGGAGGTGGGCACAGGGTACATAAAGAGAAAACCGCAGGACGGACCCTCTTATTATAACTACGGGGCAAGAAAGGGATTTCTAATACTTTGAGGGAATGGAGGGAAATCTTCCATTTCTTTTTCTTTTTTCCATTTTCTCAAGAGTCCCTATGGGGGCCTAAAATTCTGAAGAGAAAACTCTCTCTCTGATTGGAGAAGCTGTGACCTGAGGAAAGTGGAGCCAGTCCCTGTTTTTTCTGTCTCCCACCACTTGGCCTGTGCGGCAGGCACAGTCATGGAAAGTACACAGCAGAGTCTAGTAAGTAACTGAAACTCAACTTTCTAGATGAAGGACCCGAACAGGAAGGCCCAGAATGAGAAACACTAGAAAATGGCAAAGAGAAGAGACCCCATAATGTTGTGCCATACTAATGTAACATGTTAATAATGAGAAAGTGAGTTAAGGGTTTACAGAAACTCTGTACCATCTTTGTAATTGGTAAATCTAAAGCCATTCTAAAATTTTTTAAAAGTTAAATATTTACCCTGGCTCATTCATTCCTGCATTTATTCACTTCATTTCACTCACAGAATTATTTACTGGGCACCTACTATGCCCCAGGTACTGCTTCTGAAGCTACAAAGAACAAAAATCCCAAACATGATTCTTGCCATCAAGGAGTTCCCAGTGAACTGGAAAAATGAAACAAATAACACTATAGGATTGTTAAATCATGGAAGGAAGATGTCACCTCTTTCAAAATTAAAAATTGCAAATCAGGGGCATGCCTGTGTTTGTCATCCCTGTGGAAGACCTACCCTATTCCTGACATATAGTAGACATGTGATTCACAATAAGAGAATGAATGAGTAGAATATGAGAATGGGAGGATGGATGGATGGGTGTGGATGCATGGATCCCTGTACAGATGGAGTCAACCTGTACAGAGAAGTCACTACTTTCAAAATTAAAAATGATCTCCTTAAGTCTTTATTATGAAAGGAAAATCTTTAAATTAAAGGCTTAAGGTGAAGACCATATAATCTGGCACTTTGACAACGAAGGAGCAGGATTTCCAAAAGAAGATCAAAAAGCAGCTCTGGAGCCAAATGAGTCAAATCCATAGCAGGAGGCCCAACCTCCCAATCCCAACAGAAGCAATGATCTGAGTCTAGCCTTACAGCAGAAGGCCAGGTTAGCTGTTGGTATCTCTGCAAGCCAGGTCTGTGCTGGGGGACGAGATATGGATAGGAAGCAACATGCCCTGTGGGGGTTCTCTCTCAGCAGTAACTGCGCAGGCAGGAAGGGTAAATGGGCAACATGACCAGGACAGGCTGCACTCCAGCAGCACAGGGATGCACCCATCCTCACATTATTCTCATGTTGTACTCATTCTTTCTCTAAATACTAATTAAACACCTACTATACTCCTGGAATAGGTAGGTCCTCCACAATGAGGACAAACACGGGTTTACCAGGTAACACAGGAAGAAAATATTCCAGGCAGCTAGAAGAACATTTACAGGGGCTTACAACCTAGAGAGAGCATGAAACATTCATGACATTTCAAGTGCTTCAGTGAAGCTGGGGTGTAGTGTGTGGGCTGAGGATGGTAAGATAGAAGACAAGATGTGGCAGAGGCCAGATCATGAAGAGTTCTGTGGGTCCTGTAAGGAATTTAGACTTTCCTGATGGCAAAAGAAGCCAGGAAGGGTTTCAAGTACAAGATGTGCATGGATGGAGCATATGATCAGATGTAGACATTTACAGAAGCCATTTGGCTAGCTGTTGCTACTGTTTTGTGGGTGCTGACCTAGCAGAGCTACTCTGGAGGCAGGGAGATCACACGGCATGGTCAAAAAGTGGAAGTGGGTCTGTTCAACATCATTTTGGAAGTACTAGTCATAGATATCAGAGAAGAAAAAGGAATCAAAGGTATCCAAATTGGAAAGGGGGAAGTAAAACTGTCATTATTTGCAGATGATATGATAGTGTATATATAAAAACTGATAGACTCCACCAGAAACTTACTCAACCTAATAAGCAAATTTAGCAAAATAGCTAGATATAAAGTCAATATTCAGAAATCAAAAGCATTTTTGTATACCAATAATGAAACATCAGAGATAGAAGCTAGAAAACAAATCCCATTTACCATAGCAACAACAAAAAAATAAAGTACTTAGGAATAAACTTAACCAAGAAGGTAAGAGAACTGTACTCAGAAAACTACAGTACACTGAAGAAAGAAATTAAGGAAGATACAAATAAATGGAAGCATATATCATGTTCACGGATAGGAATAATTAACATCATTAAAATGTCCATACTACCCAAAGCAATCTATAGAGTCAATGCAATCCCAATTAAAATACCACTGACATACTTCACAGGTATAGAAAAAATACTTCAAAAATTTATATGGAGTCAAAAATGCTGACGAATAGCCTCAGCAATCTTGAGAAAGAAAAACAAGGTAGGAGGAATCATAATACCGAACGTCAAACTATACTACAAGGCTACTGTCATCAAAACTGTCCAGTACTGGCATAAGAAAGACATATAGATCAGTGGAACTGAATAGAGAGCCCCGAAATAAACCCAGGACTCTATGGTCAATTAATATTCAACACAGGGGGAAGGAACACAAAATGGGGTAAAAACAGTCTCTTCAACAAGTGGTATTGGGAGAACTGGACAGCAACATGCAAAAAAATAAAATGAGACCACCAACTTACACCATACAACAGAATAAACTCAAGATGGATAAAGGACTTAAACATAAGCAGGGCCACCATAAAGGTCCTGGAGAAAAATATAGGCAGTAACATTTTAGATATTCTATGCAGAAATATTTCCTGATACTTCTCCAAGGACAAATGAAATAAAAAACAAATAAACAAATGGAATTATATCAAATTGAAAAGTTTCTGTTCAGCTAAAGAAAACACCAGCAAAATTCAAAGGGAACCAACTGTATGGGAAAACATATTTGCCAGTGATACCTCAGACAAGGGTTTGATATCCAAAACATATAAAGAACTTATGAGACTCAACACCAGAGAGACAGACAGCTGAATTAAAAAATGGGCAAAGGACCTGAACATACACCTCTCTGAGAAAGACATATAAAGGGGCCAAAGGCATATGAAAGAATGCTCAACATCGCTAGCCATCAGAGAGATGTAAATGAAAACCACAATAAGATACCACTTCACACCTGTCAGAATGGCAATCATCAACAAATCAACAAACAACAAGTGTTGGGTAGGATGTGGGGCAAAGGGAATCCTGGTGCACTGTTGGTGGGAATGCAGGCTGGTGCAGCCACTGTGGAAAACAGTATGGAGTTTCCTTTAAAAACTAAAAATGGAACTGCCTTTTGATCCAGGAATTCCACTACTAGGACTGTATCTGAAGAATCCTGAAACACTGATACAGAAGAACCTATGTACCCCTATGTTCATAGCAGCACTATTTACAATAGTCAAGTGCTGGAAACAGCCTAAGTGCCCATCAGTGGATGACTGGATCAAAAAATTTTAGTACATTTACACAATGGAATACTACACAGAAAAAAGAAAGAAGGAACTCCTACCCTTTGCAACAACATAGATGGAACTAGAAGTATTATGCTTAGTGAAATAAGCCAGTCAGTGAAAGACAAATACCATATGATCTTACTCATTACAGGACAATAATGAACAAAACAAACAAGCAAAATAGAACCAGATACATGAATACAATGAATAGACCTTCAGTGGGCAAGGGTGAGGAGGAGGCAAAGAAGGGAGCAGTTTAGTCAAAGAACTAGTATGGAAGAACCATGGACATGGACAACAAGTAGGATTGACTTTGGGGGAAGGGGTGGAGGGGGACAGGACAGAGGGGAGTAAAAAGGGGATGGATGTAATATAACAACAATAAAAATAAATTTCCAAAAAGTAGAAGTGGGGTTGTATACATCCCTGGATGTAGGAAATAAAGAAGTGGGAGGACTTCCAAGATTCTGGCCTGGGTGAATAAACAGAAGCCAGAGTAGACTAATAAAGACAATAAACACAAACATTGTGTGTTCCCACGATGTGTTAGGCACTGCCAAGAGGTGAGTGAATGCTGGCACCTTGGGGAGATGTGGGTTTGCAATGACCGATTTTGGTTTCCCAGCCTGCCTTTTACCTGCGCACTCCAGGCCTTCTTCCAAGTGAACATCTTGCTCAACGCATCAGGATATATTAAATACATGTCCAAAAAGTTTAAAATAAACAGTTTTAGGTACAAAACATCAAAACAACCCCATGCCCTGATAAATAAAGCAAGAATTTAAATAATTTAAAAAATAAATATATGATTCTATATTAAATAAGCAATATTCTGAAGGTGGTAGTTATCACTAAATAAACATGACTCATTTTACATAAGCAAACTCACTCACCAAAGTGAACTAGCCAACTGAAGTAAACATGGAGCCAACATGGGTGTGTTTAAAATTAGCCAATAATTTCAGAGGAAAAATCAGGAAGTTGGGTGGGACAGAAGAGCAGCATATGATTGGCTAGTTGATTTCCTAACACAGCGTAACCTTGGGGGAGGGAAGAAAGTGGAGGATTACATAAACCCAATTGTTTCATAGACAAGGAATCACAAATTGTAAGAGCTTCTTCTCAGCTAATAATTGTTGCTGTAGAATGACTTTTAATATTTTTTAATTAAAATTTTCAATTACAGTTGACATTCAGTATTTTATTAGTTTTGTGTGTATAGCATAGGGGTTAAACATTTTTATAACTTACAAAGTAATACCCCAATAAGTCTTGCCCCCACCTATAGTTATTATGATACTATTGACTACATTCCCTAAGCTGTATTTTATATTCTCATAACTATTTTGTAACTGCCAATTTGTATAGTACTTCTTAATTCCTTCATTTTTTTCATCTATTCCCACAACCCCCTTCCAACTGACAACCATCAGATTATTCTCTGCATCTATGACTTTGCTACTGTTTTTCTTGCTCATTTATTGTTTTTTAGATTCCATATATAAGTAAAATCATAGACTATTTTTATTTCTCTGTCCAACCTATTTAACTTAACACAGTGTCCTCTAGGTCCATCCAAGTTGGTATAAATGGTAAGATTTCATTCTTTTTCATGGCTGAGTAATATTCGATTAGTATACATATTGTTTCTCTTTATTTCTTATATATTTTTGGTTTGTAGTTACCATGTGCTTCATGTGTACCAAGCTATGTTTATAGAAGGCTATATTAAGCAGATGGTTGCTTTAGTTTGAATACATTCTATAATCACTACCATTTTTACTCATCCCCTGTACATGCATATTTATCTCATTACTTGTGTGTGTTTATGTGTATCTCTTAATTTACCTTTTTTTTTAAAAAAAATTTTATTCCATTATTTTTTAGAAAGAGGGGAAGGGAGAGAGGCAGAGAGGGAGAGAGACATCACTGTATAGTTGCATTTTACCTGCCTCCAGCCACAGACCTGACTGGAGACTTACTTTGCAACCTGGTTATGTGCCCTGGCAGGGTAATCGAACCTGTGACTTTTGGGTTCGCAGGCCAACGCCTTATCCACTGTGCTACCAGCCAGGGCTCTAATTTACCTTTGTAATTACCATGATCATCCTACTTTTGTCTTTTAACATTTGTACTAGCTTCATCTAATCTACGGTTGATTCCCTCCAATATATTCTTCATTTTGGTTATTGCATTCTTCATTTCTGACTGCTTCTTTTTTATGTTTTCTACCTTCATTTTAATTTTTTCTATCCCTTAATTAGTTCTAAGATAATCTGTTATTCCTCTACATTCATTGAGCACCCTTAGAACCTGTGGTTTGAACTCTGCATTTGGTAGATTGCTCATCCTCTATTTAGCTATTTTCAGGAGTTTTGTTCTATTCTTTCATTGGGAATATATTATTTATTTAATCATTTTTAGTTCCTCTTTGAGTTTGTTTGTTTCTATGTACTAAATAGATCTGCTACATCTCCCAGTCTTATAAGAGTGGCCTTATGTAGTAGCTGTTCTATGGGGCCCATTGTTGCAATCTCCCTGATCGCCTAGGCAAAGTACTCCAAGGGTATTACTTGTGTGCATTGTGTGTACTCTTTTGTTATAGTTGAGCCTTGATTGCTATTGGAACATCAGTGGGTGGGACTGACCCTCAGGCTCACTGGCTATGAGAGCTGGCCATGGCTTAAGTGGACAAGCTGTTATGTGGGGGCTGACACCATGAGCAGGGCTTTCTTTAGCAGGGCTCAAGAGCTTGCTGAGTCTACTCTTTGGATGTGTCACTTATGGAAACAATTTTATAGTGCTCTGGTGTGATGTGAAGCTTGCCACTGGGTATGTTGTTTCTAGGACCTCTTGGGAGGTGCTTCAGTGTAAGCCAAGGTCAGTCACTGCTTGTGTTCAGCTTTGGGATCACCTGGTAGAAGCTAAAAAGTCATCTTCAGTTGTTTGCTGATGGTACTGGGCTGGTAGGCACGTGGGAGTCATATGCTGTGAACCAAAGCTGGCTGCTACTAGTGCCAATCTTGGGGCTGCTTAGCAGGAGGTATAGGGCATGCCAAAGTCAGCTTTGAGGGGCTTATGAAACTTTGAGAGATTTTAGCAAAGTCTGTAGTGTGGGACTGCACTTTCAAAAGAGGTTCTAGCCAGCACACAATTTGGGTGGGGTGGGACCTCAGAGAGTGGTGCTAGCCAGATTAATAGAGACTCAAACTTGGTTCCCACTTGCGCCAGCAGACTGCGTGCATGGAGAGTTCAATAGAGGAGCAATGGCATCCACATGCATCTCACCACCAGCCCATTGGTCTGAAGCCAGTTCCTCCCCATATATCCCTGGTGTCCCTTCAGCTGCCATCCGTTCACTGGAGCTAGTGTTTGTGACTGACAGACTCTGTGTGTGGGCCCTTTAAGAAGACCCCTGGGACCCCAGAAGCCCTCTTTCTCATGTAGACTGAGTCCCACTAATCTTCACAGCCAGCTGTCATAGGGACTCTTCTTCCCAGCACTGATGCTCCAGGCTGAGAGCCCTGTGTGGGGCGGCAAGCCCTTGCTCCTGCAGCTGAGATAGCCTACCAATTCTTCACCATTACATATGGGTATGGAACCAGCCTGTTTCACATATCCACTGCTCCTGCTAGTCTTAATATGGCTTCTTTATATCCTTAGTTACAGGAGTTCTGTTCAGCTGGTCTTCAGGTAGTTCTCAAGGGTGGATGTCCCATATTTAGTTGCAAATCTTATGTAGTCATGAGAGGAGGTAAGCACAGCATTTACCTTCTCCACTATCTTGACTGGAAGTTCCTGACTTCTAATATTTTTAAAGTACAAAAAGTACTGAGTCAAACCTATGAATCAATTCATAGCTATCAATATGAATGCTAAATAAACTATACATGATCTTAAGAAACTAGCCATCTTCACTTACAAGACAGCTGGGATGCAGACATCTGTCAACATCCCTAAAGACTGCATGTATGCACATAACTTTTATTTTGAAATTAAAACATAATGGCTATGACCAGTCGGTATCAATCAGTTTCATTTCATTTTATTTATTTATTTAAAGATTTTATTACTATTTGTAGAGAGAAGGTAAGGGAGAGAGGCAGAGAGGGAGAGAGACATCAATGTATGGTTGCCTTTCACCTGCCTCCAGCTACAGACCTGGCTGGAGACCTGGTTTGCAACCTGGTTATGTTGCCCTGGCTGGGAATCAAACCAGCAACCTTTGGGTTCACAGGCCAGTGCCTCATCCATTGTGCCACCATCTAGAGCCTCAGTTTCATTTTAAAAACTGAAGATTACCTTAACTGACCTCATTAAATATATAGATATTTAAAATATCATGTGCTTCCTCCTAAATCAATTCACCATAAACTCCAATAACACAGATGAGAAATCTGGGAAATACACTACTTGACAAGGAACCATATGAACTCAGTTCACACTGGGGTTGAATAAATGATCAAAGGTTTCACAATAAAATTTCACAAAAACTATTGCAGATACACCAGTCAGGTCACCACTTTCCCAGAATGCAATTTCTTCACTAATCAAAGCCCCATCCCAAACAACTAAATACAGGAATTAAAGCATTTTAGAAGAAAAAAGTGTAGAGAAAGAAAATTATAGTCATGAAGTAATAGAGCTTTAGTTTTCTCTTGATATTATGTCTTTCCCTATTTACTTCAAAAATATTTTGATAATAACAAATAGTATTGTTGGGGGGGTCTAAATGTCATAAATGAAATATTTAGAAGCTTACATTTTTTAAAAAAGGAAACTAACCAAACTAGGTAATTTTGTCTAAACTGACCCTCCCATCCACGCTTTCATTCCAAAGACAAACAAAATTTGGTCAGAAGTGTTTCATGTTTAGAAATTCTGTATAATGTCTCATTTTGGAATCCTGGCTGGTGGATCAGTGGATTGAGCACCAGCCTGTGAACCCAAAGGTCACTGGTTTGATTCCCAGCCAGGGCACATAACCAGGTTGCAAGCCAGGTCTCCAGCCAGGTCCTTAGCTGAATGCAGGTGAAAGGCAACTATACATTGATGTTTCTCTCCCTTTCTTCTTCCCTTTCTGCCCTTCTCTCTGGAAATAATGAATAAAATCTTTTTAGAAATTAACAAGTAAAATAAAATACAGTGAAAAAAATTTTAAATCTCACTTTGGGATTAAGAGAAGATTTTAAAAAACCTTCGCAGAGGAAAATACAAGACAATGTCAGAGTAGGTGAAAATTATTACACTCACTTCCTCCCAGGGCCAAATCAGAATTACAACTAAATTATAGAACAAGCAACCTAAATAACCAACTGAAGACTAGTTGAACAGTGGTCTTATAACAAAAATTATACAGAAGAAGTCATATGGAGACTAGTAGGAAGAGTGGAAATATGAAAAGAGCTGGTCCTGCACACATGTGGAGAATCCAGAAGGATATCTCAGCTGCAAAGGTTCCCTGTGAAGAGGAGAGGTCTCTGCCCCAAACTGAGCTTCCAGGCCGGAGCACTACTAGTGATGGGAAGAGGAGCCCACAAAACCTCTGCTTGTGAAAATCAGCAAGGGTTTAAATTGCCAGGATGAGACAGGAGGCTCCTGAAAATGCATACACCCTCTCAAAGGGTCAACACACAAAATCTTTTTGGGCTCCAGCGGAGGGGTGGTAACTCAGAGAAGACTGGAGTCATACAAGGAAAGACTGGCTTGTGTGGCTTTAGTGAGAGGACTGGCAGACAGCTGCCAACGTTGCTGTGCTCAGTCCTTCTCCCACACCACCTATAGATGCCGTCTTTCCTGGGTCAAGCACTTTCCTCCATAAGCATGAGCCTGGGGAGGTGAACTAGCCTAAACCTTCCAACTACCTGTGGCCAAGCTTTTATCCTGTGGAGGAATTAGCTGGCTTTGGCCAGCCTAGTCCTGAACTAGTTTTTCTTAGAAGGCTCTCAAGGAGGTCAGGGTAGCCTCAGGGGGTGTCATAGATGCACATGGAGAAGCTGAGTGAAGTAGTGTTAGAGAGAGAAATGATTTTCCCTTAGGCACCAGACTAATGTTACCCCCTCATGGTATCAGCAAAGGTAGACACACTAGCCTCTTTCTACCTGAAGACCCACCCCACCAAACTCACCCTACAGAGGAGACTATTGGTTGAAGCCAGCCTGATTCTACATTCAATCTTTCTTAAAAACTCGCAAGGAAATCCAGGCCAATTCATGAGGTGCCAGAGACAAACAGAGAGAGACTAAGTAGTTTAGCTCTAGAGTAAGGACCATTTTCCCCCCATGAGCCCCGACTGGCCTCACTCTTCCTGTGCCGAGCCCTCCTTTCAGACAACTGTATCTTAACCTGTTTTAGATGGGTGAACTCCATTGGCCTTACCCTATTGACTCCCTGAGACCCTACCACACCATGAAGGTCAAGCAAGGCTCATGTGGAAGGCAGCAGACTTTGATATACTCTGAGGCTTTTGCAGAGTGGCCTCAGAAATAGTAATAGAAAGTTTGAATCAGCATCAACCTGGTTGTATGCAATGGCCCCTACCTTGTGACTCAACGAAAATCCACCTCCTGCAAATGGTGTACTGCCAGAAGCTCTTTCAGTGCTGAACTTAACAAGCAGCTGGAAGGTAGAGGCAAATCTTGGCATACCTTAGGCCATTTGCTGACTAGCCCCAAGCTTGGTAGTGGTGGAAGCCAGCCTTGGCACATGGCCCTCTCATGTATACCCAGGACCAACAGAGGCAGCCCCAAATCATGGATAACTTTATAGCTCCTAACACATAGCTTAGGGACAGTCGCTGGCAGGGTATGGCATTGACCTGCTCCGGAGTCCTTCCCAGGAGTCCTCAGAATTATCACACCCAGTGACTAGCTCCAAACCACAGCAGAGCATGGCCTCATTACCTCCACAAGTGGCGCATCCAAAGAGAGATCTTGGCAACGGCCAGACAATACAGGGATGAATTCCACTTTGTGGAGTTAGCTTTTGCCCAGCAGCTCATACACTGTGGTCAGGGTCAATTTTTGCAGTCAGCCAGCCTGAGGGTTAACCTCACTCACAAGCCAACAGCAATCAAGACTCATCTACAGAGGGGAGAAAGATGGCAGCAGAGTAGTAGGCAGTGCTGATTGGTTTCTCAAGCACCAGAGTGGCTGGAGGATAGGGTAAGGAACATGGGACAGGTGCAAGTCCCAGAGAATTAGTGTGTTAAGTGAGGTCATCTCTGGGCAGGGTCAGCTCTGCCCAGAGAGGTTGGCTCTCACTACAGACAGCTTCAGACTGCCCATTGACTGGATATTTGAGCAGCAAATAGGGTGGGCAGTAAGCACAAATTTGGGAGGATTGAGGAGTTGAACTCCTGCAGGAGAGGTAGTGTATGAAAGCCTCATTCCATGGCTAAGAGAGAGGGAACATGGCTACCAGAACCAATGGTGGGGGAAAAGAGATCCACTGCAGGTTGGAGCACAGGAGCGCACCGGTGCCAGCAGCGTGAAAGCAGAGAACTGTGTCACCACACCACCTGCAGAGAGGGTAGCTCAGAGCCCAAGTAGGAAGGGATGCTCCCTCCCATGCAGCATCACACTGACCAACCCCCATGGAACCCACAACATGGAAACTGCAAGAGAGGGGAATCTGCTGCTGGCACAACCAGCGATGTGCCACTGCCAGTGGAAACCTCCTTGGGGAGCCAGCACAGGAGGGGAAGCCATCAACTGTGCAACCAACTGGCTTGCAACTGCGCTCCTAGCAGAATGGCACAACCAATTAGTGCACCCCTGTGCTCCTTATAGAACAGGCGGAACCAGTTAGTACCCTGCTGTGCTCATACAGAACCAGAGCACAACAGGAGAACCCTGAAACAACAAGCAGTTGTGAAAACCCAATTAGGCTACTGGAGGTGCAGCTCACCAGGGGCATGGCACTCAGAACCAGTCCTGACTGTAACAGATTCCAAAGTGCTACGCCCTGCCCCTCCAAGGTGCCAAAGCCTGACGTGGACTGCAGAGACTTGATCAAGGAATAGAAGCAGACTCAGAAAATAGGTTGCTCCTAACCTCAAGCACCTGAGTAACACTGAGAGCTACATGAATTATTAATCCCTAACAGGCAGCTCAATAACAGTATGTGAGACATGGTAAAAGGAGTGTCCCTTAATCAGCCAGCTGGAGTGAAAAACTCGTCAAGAGGCAACATATAAACCAAATCCAAAATACAACCAGGCTGCCCAAATTAATGACATAAAAGGCACCCAAGAGCAACAAGTTGAGGAAACCTAGGAGACTGTACCACTGAACCCCACTAAAACTCCTACCACAGAATGGCATAGCAAACAGATTAATCCAAGAAACAAAAACGAGCAATAACAGACACCCAAATTGGGGGGAAAAAGAAGCTGTCTATCCCCAAAAGGAAAGGAGAAATCACCAGAAAGATTGCTAAACGAAATAGAGGCAAGCAACCTATCAGACATGGAATGCAAAGAATGGTTATAAGAAAGCTCAATGAGGGCAATGAGCTCAAAGAAAACTACAAAGAACTTCAGGGCAACTACAAGGAACTTATTGAAAATTATACCAGCATTAAAAAGGACATAGAAACCACCAGTAAGAACCAGGAGGAAATGAAGACTATAATTTCTGAACGGAAGAACACAATAGAAGGAATTCAATGCAGGTAAAGGAAGCAGAGGACTGGATCAGTGAATTGGAGGACAACAGGGAAAAATAAAACTAGTCTGTGCAACAAAATAATGAAAGACTGAAAAAGAATGAAGAGGTTTTAAGAGAGCTGCAGGAATACATAAACACAATAATATCAGTAGCATAGGGATACCAGAAGAAGAAGCGAAGCAAGGGATAGAAAACCTGTTTGAAAAAGTAATGATAGAAAATTTCCCTAAATGGATGAGTGAAAATGTCATTCAAGTTCAGGAAGCACAGAGGGTACCAATGAAGATTAACCAAAACATGCCCACTCCAAGATACATCATAAATAAAATGGCAAATTTCAAGACAAGGAGAGAATCCTAAAGTCATCAAGAGAGAAAGAGCTAATAACATAGAAGGGGGCTCTGATAAGGCTATCGACTGATTTCTTACCAGAAACAATATAGGCCAGAAGGGAACGGCAAAAAATACTCCTAGTAATGAAAAACAAAGGCAAAACACTCATTCAAAATGGAAGGTGAAAAAACGAGTTTCCCAGACAAAATAAGGCTAAAAGAATACACCTCCACCAAACCAGCATTGCAAGAGATGCTAAAGGGCCTGCTTTAAAAAGATGAAGAAACAGAAAGAGACAGAGGGGAATATAGGAACAAAGGGGGAAAATAGCTATGAAGAAGTCTGTGTCAATAATAACCTTAAATGTAAACAGATTAAATGCACCAATAAAAAGACATAGGGTAGCTGAATGGATAAGAAAACATGATCCACATATATGCTGTCTTCAAGAGACCCATGTCAGAACTAAAGATTAACACAGACTGAAAGTAAAGAAATAGAAAAATATATTTCAAGTAAATGGACATGAAAAGGGAAAAATCTGGAGTAGCGATACTTATATCAGACAAAGTAGATTTTACAATGAAGGCCATAAAAATAGAAAAAGGAGGACATTTCATAATATTTAAGGAGAAAATCCAGCAAGAAGATTTAAGCCTTGTAACATATGTAACATATACACATGTAACACAGGAGTGCTGAAATATATAAGGAAAATCATGGAGGACTTCAAGTAGGATATAGACAGAAACACACTAATAGTAGGGAATTTTAATACCCCATTATCAACAATGGACAGATCTCCCAATTAAAAAAAACCCAGGAAATTGTAGCATTGAACAACACTCTAGATGAAATGGACTTAACTGATATATACAGAACTTTTCACCCCAAAGAAGCAAAATACACATTCTTTTCAAATGCACATGGAACTTTCTCAAAGATAGACCACATGGTAGGACATAAGACAAGCCTCCACAATGTCAAGAAAATTGAAATCATATCAAGCATCTTCTCAGATCACAATGGCTTGAAACTAGAAACCAACCTCAAGGAAAAAAACCAAAAACATTCTAATTCATGGAGACTGAATAACATGCTATTAAGTAATGATTAATTTAACAGTGAGATCAAAGAAAAAATCAAAAAGTTTCTGGAAACAAATGAAAATGAATACACAACAGTCTAAAACCTATGGGACACAGCAAAGGCAGTCCTCAGGGGAAAGTTCATAGCAATACAGGCCTACCTAAAAAGGCTAGAAGAAACTCATACAAACAACCTAACCATAAAGCTACAAGAACTAGAATAACAACAGCAAAGCCCAGAACAAGTAGTTGTCAAGATCAGAGTAGAATTAAATGACATAGAGACCAAAAGCACAATTCAAAGAATTAATAAATCCAGGAGCTGGTTCTTTGAAAAGTTAAACAAAATTGACAAACCTTTAATCATATTCATCAAGAAAAAAAAAAAAGAGAGAGAGAGAGAGAGGACCCAAATAAACTAAATCAGAAACAACAGAGGAGAAATCACAACCGATACCACAGAAATACAAAGGATTGTAGGAAATTACTACAAACAACTATATGACAAGAAATTTGATAACCTGGGTGAAATGGACAAATTTCTGGAAGTGTATAACCTACCAAACTGAATCAAGAAGAGGCAGAAAGCCTGACAAGATCAATAACAAGTAGTGAAATTGAGGAAGTAATCAAAAACCTCCCAGCACACAAGAGCCCCAGACCAGCTGGCTACACAGGTGAATTTTGCCAAACATTCAGGAAAGAACTAACTCCTATCCTTCTCAACCTATTCCAAAATATCCAAGAAGAGGCAAGACCCCCTAACTCTTTCTATGAGGTGAATATTATTCTAATCCCAAAACCAGATCAAGACACAACTAAGAAAGAAAACTATAGACCAATATCTTTGATGAACATAGATGATAAAATCCTCAACAAAATATCAGCAAACCAGATTCAGCTATATTTAAAAAATTATACATCATGACCAAGTGGGATTCATCTCAGGAATGTAAGGATGCTACAATATTTGCAAATCAATAAATGTAATACACCACATAAACAAACTGAAAGACAAAAGCCATATGATCATATCAATAGATGCCAAAAAAGCATTTGATAAAGTTCAGAATCCTTTTTTTTTCAGCACCCTTTTATGATAAAAAAGCTCAGCAAGATGGAAATAGAGGGAGCACACCTCAACATAATAAAGGCCATGTACAAGAAACCTGTAGCTAACAACACACTCAAAGGGCAAAAACTGAAAGCCATTCCTTTGAGATGAGGAACAAGGCAAGGCTGTCCATTCTCTCCACTTCTATTCAATACAGTCTTGGAAGTTCTAGCCACAGGAATCAGACAAGAAAAAGGAATAAAAGATATCCAAATTGGAAAGGAGGAAGTAAAACTGTCATCATTTGCAGATGACATGATTGTGTACATAGAAAACCCTTTAGATTTCAATAAAAAACTATTCCACCTAATAAGTGAATTTGGCAAAATAGCTGGATACAAAGTCAATATCCAGAAATCAAAGGCATTTTTATACACCAACAATAAAACATCAGAGAAAAAAACTAGAAAACAAATCCTATTTACTATAGCAACAACAAAAATATAATGTACCTAGAAATAAATTTAACCAAGGAGATAAAAGACCTGTACTCGAAAAACTACAGAACACTAAAGAAAGAAATTAAGGAAGATATGAATAAATGGAAACATATACCATGTTCATGACTAGGAAGAATTAACATCATTAAAATGTCTGTACTACCCAAAGCCACCTATAGGTTCAATGCCATCCCTATTAAAATACCAATATATTTCACTGACTTATAACAAATACTTAAAAATTTTATATGGAGTCAAAAAACACCCCGAATAGCTACAGCAATCTTGAGAAAAAAGAACGAAGTAAGAAGAATCACAATACCAGATATCAAGATATATTACAAAGCCATAATAATCAAACCAGTCTGATACTGGCACAAGAACAGACAAACACATTAGTGGAACAGAACAGAGAGCCGAGAAACGAGAAATAAACCCAGGACTCTATGGGCAACTAATATTTGACAAAGGAACATAAAGTGGAGTGCAAATAGTCTCTTCAACAAGTGGTGTTGGGAGAACTGGATAGGCACATGCAAAAAAGTGAAACTAGACCACCAATTTACACCATACACCAGAATAAACTCAAGAAGGATAAAAGACTTAAACATAAGCAGTGCCACCATAAAAGTCCTAGAGAAAAACACTGGCAAAAAACATTGCAGATATCCTATGCAACAATATTTTCACGGATATATCTCCCAGGGCAAGGGGAATAAAGGGACAAATAAACAAATGTGACTACATGAAACTGAAAAGTTTCTGCTCAGCTAAAGAAAACATCAAGAAAATGAAAAGGGAACCAACTACATGGGAAAACATATTTTCCAATGACACTTCAGACAAGGATTTGATCTCCAAAATATATAAAGAACTAATATGCTGGTAGCACAGTGGTTAAGGTGCCGGCCTGTGAACCCAAAGGTCGAAGGTTCGATTCCCCAGCCAGGGCACATAACGAGGTTGCAAACCAGGTGTCCAGTCAGGTCTGTGGCTGGAGGCAGGTGAAAAGCAACCATACATTGATGTCACTTTCCCTCTTTGCCTCTCTCCCTTCCCCTCTTTCTGGAAATAATGAAATAAAATATTTTAATAAAAAAAAAAAAGAACTAATATGACTCAATACTAGAGAGACAAACAACCCAATTGAAAAATGGGCAAAGGATATGAACAGACACATCTCTGAGGAGGACGTACAAAGGGCCCAAAGGCATATGAAAGAATGCTCAACATCACTAGCCTTCAGAGATGCAAATTAAAACCACAATAAGATACCACCTCACACCTGTCAGAATGGCCATCATCAGCAAATCAATAAACAACAAGTGCTGGTGAGGATATGGAGAAAAGGAAACCCTGGTGCACTGCTGGTGGGAATGCAGATTTGTGCAGCCACTGTGGAAGACAGTATGGAATTTCCTCAAAAAGCTATAAATGGAACTGCCTATGACACAGTTACTCCACTGCTAGGACTATATCCAAAGAACCCTGAAACACCAATTCAGAAGAACCTATGCACCCCTATGCTCATAGCAGAGCTATTTACAATAGCCAAGTGCTGGAAACAACCTAAGTTCCCTTCAGTGAACGAATGGATCATTAGACAATGGAGTTCCATGCAGCAGAAAGGAAGAAAGAACTCCTACGATTTGTGATAGCATGGATGCAACTGGAGAGTATCATGCTTAGTGAAATAAGCCAGGTAGCAAAAGTTAAATACCAAATACCATATGTTTTCACTTATTACAGGAGACTAATAAACAAAACAAGCTGTTGAGCAGGAAGGAATAAGACACACACACACACACACACACACACACACACACACAAAGAGGAACACAGGGCAACATAACTAGGTTGCAAGCCAGGTCTCCAGCCAGGTCCATAGCTGGAGGCAGATGAAAGGCAACCATACAATGATGTTTCTCGCCCTCTCTTCCTCTCTTCTTTCCCCTCTCTCCGAAAAATAATAAATAAAATCTTATTTTTAACAAAAAAGAGGGACAAAATGGCAGTAGGGGATAGGGAGGGAGGGGGAAAGTAGGGGAAAGGTTCAGTTGAGGAGTGAGTGTGAAAGCCCCATGGATTTGGTCCATGAGTTGGAGATTGACTGGGGGAGAGGAAGGCAAGGAGGGTGGAGCAGGGGAGAGCAATGGGAAAAATGAAACAATTGTAATACAACGGCAATAAATAAAGTTAATTATTTTAAAAAAGAGTCGTCATCCTGGCTGGAGTGGCTCAGTGTGTTGAGTGCCGACCTGCGGGCCAGGGGGTCACCAGTTCAATTCCCAGTCCGGGTGCATGCCTGGGTTGCAGGCCAGGTACACAGCTGGGGATGTGTGAGAGGCAGCCACACACTGATGTTTTTCTCCCTCTCTTTCTCATTCCCTTACCCTCTCTCTAAAACTTAAAAAAAAAAAAAAAAGATTCATCTACAACAGGAGGGTTCATATAACCCACGTAAAGGACATTCCTGGAGCATCTAGCTCAGGTGATCATACTGTACTACTGAGCCCCCCAGGACACACCTACTATATAAGGCCACCCTATGAAGCCTAGGAGACATAGCAGGCCTATCTAATACACACAAAAAATACAGATAAACTGACAAACAAGGGAGACAAAAAACATGCCCTAAGTGAAAGAACAGGAGAAATCCCTAGATAAAAAATTAAATGAGGCAAGCAATCTATCAAATATAGCATTCAGAGCAATGTTTATAAGGATGCTCAAGAAAGTTAGGAGGACAGATAAACTCAGTGAGAATGTAAACAAAGCAATAGTAAGCATTAAAAAGGACACAGAAACTATAAAAAAGGACCAGACAAGCCCTGGATGGTGGCTCAGTGGATAAGGTGCCAGCCTGAGAACCCAGAGGTTGGTGGTTCGATTCCCAGTCAGGGCACATAACCAGGTTGCAAGCCAGGTCTCCAGCCAGGTCTCCAGCCAGGTCTGTAGCTGGAGGCAGGTGAAAGGCAACCATACGTTGATGTCTCTCTCCCTCTCTGCCTCTCTCCTTTACCCTCTCTCTGAAAAAAAAAAAAAAAAAAAGTACCAGATGAAACAGAGAATCAGCAATTTGGAAGAGAGGGTAGCAGAAAACAGCTAAACAGAATAGCAAAAAGAAAAAAAGAATTTAAGAAAATGAGGATTGTTTGAGGAACTTTTGAAACAACACCAAGTGTAGCAACATCTACATTGTAGAGGCATGCAAAGGAGAAGACAGAGAACAAGGGATTGAAAACCTATTTGAAGAAATAATGACTAAAAATTTCTTTAACCTGTTGAAAGGAAAAAGCACAAGTCTAGGAAGTGCAGAGAGTCCCAAACAAGATGAACCCTCTTTATCATCATTAAAATGCCAAGGGTTAAAGACAAAGCATCAAAAGAAAGATTGTTACCTACAAGGGAGCTTCCATAAGACTATCAGCTGATTCTCCAACAGAAACTTTGAAGGCCCAAGTAATTAGCACAAAATATATTTATAGTAATGAAAAGTAAGGACATACCACCAAGACTGCTCTACTCACAAAGGCTACCATTTAAAACTGAATGAGAGCCCACACCAGATAGCTCAGTTGGTTAGAGCATTCTCCTGACATGCCAAGGTTATGGGTTCAATCCCCAGTCAGGATACATATAAGAATCAATAAATGAATATATAAATAAATAGAACAACAAATAGATATTTCTCTCTCTTCCCCTTCCTTCTTCTTCTCTCTCCCTTCTTCTTTCTTTCTAAAATCAATAAATAAAATGAAAGGAGAAATAAAGAGCTTCCAAACAAGAAAATGCTAAAGGAGGTAATCACCACCAAACTACATAGTATTACAAGAAATGTTAAGTGTTCTTCTTTAATAAAAAGAAGAAAAAAGAGAAACATAAACATATATAACAAAATGACAATAAATATATACCTATCAATGAACACTTTAAATGTAAATGTATTAAGTGTTCCAAAGACATTGGGAAGCTAAATGGATAAAAGAAAGCAAGACTCATATACATATATGTCATCTACAGAAGAGTCATTTCAGATCAAAAGACACATAGAGATAAGAGTAAAGGGATGAAAAAGATATTTCATGCAAATGAAAACTAAAAAGAAAAGCTAGGGTAACAATACTTATATCAGACAAAATAGATTTAAACAAAAGGCTATAATAAGAGACAAAGAAGGACAATACATAATAAAAAAGGAACCATTCAAATAAAAAATATAACCTTGCAAACATTTATACACTAAACACAGGGGCATCTAAATATGTAAAATAAATATTGATGAACAAGAAGGGAGATATTGAAAATAATACAGTCACAGTAGGGGAATTTTACACTCCATTCACATAAATTAATAGGTCTTCCTGACAGCAAATCAACAAGGAAACAGTGGCTTTAAATGACACAATATACCAATTGATATTTTCAGAGCATTTTACTGCAAAGCAGCAGAATATCATTCTTTTCAAGTGTGCATGGAATGTTTTCCAGGATAGATGGCAAGTTAGGCCACCACACAAGTCTCAATAAGTTTAAGAAGATTAAAATCATATTAAGCATCTTTTGAACCACATGGTATGAAACTGGAAATCAATCACAAGGAAGAAACTGAAAACAACACAGACACATGGAGGGTAAATAACATGTTATTGAACAATAAATGGGCTAACAATGAGACCAAAGAAGAAATCAAGGTGCCTTGAGACAAATGAAAATGAAAACACAACACAATATCTGTGGGGCACAGTGAAAATAATCCTAAGAGGAAAATTCATAGCAATATAGGCCTGCCTCAAGAAACAAGAACAATCTCAATTAAATCTTACACCTAGATGTCTAAAAAACATAATAACAAACAAAGCCCAAAGTAAGTAGAAGGAAGGAAAAAGTAAAAATCAGAGCAAAAATGATTGAATATAGAGTCTAAAGTACCAATACAAAGTCCAGAGAAAACAAGAGATTGGTCTTGAAAAAGATAAACAAAGTTGATAAACCTTTAAGCAGATTTGTCAAGAAAAAGAGAACCAAATAAATAAAATTAGAAATGAAAGATAAAAGTAACAACTGACACTACAGAAATACAAAAATTTGTAAAAACATATTATGAACAACTACATGCCAACAAGTTGGACAATATATCATAAATGTCTAAATTCCTAAAAACATACAATCTTCTCAGACTGAATCAAGAAGAAACAGAAAATCTGAGCAGGCTGATTACAACCAATGAAATCAAAGCAGTAATTAAATAACTTAAAAAAAAAAAAAAAAAGCCCTGGATTGGAGAGCTTCAGAGGTGAATTTTGCCAAACACTCAAAGGACTAATACCTATCCTCAAACTATTTTAAAAATTCAAGAGGAAGGAAGGCTGTCTAGCTCATTTTATGAAGCCGGTGTTATGCCAATTTCAAAACCCAATAAGAATACTAAGAAGAAAGAAAATTATAGGCCATTTCCCCTAATGAACATAGATGCCAAGAAATTCCCAAGAAAATATTCTCAAACCAAATGTAGCAATACATTAAAACAAAAACACAGCATAATCAAGTGAGATTTACTCCAGGGATGCAAGGTTGGTACAATATCTGCAAATACATTAACATGATGCACCACATAAACAAAAAGAAGCATAAAAACCATAATCATATCAATAGATGCAGAAAAAGCATTTGACAAAATCCAGGTCCCATTTATGATAAAAACTCTCACCAATGTGGGAACAGAGGGGATATACCTCAACACAATAAAGGTCATATATATGACAACCCACAGCCAACATTATGCCCAATGGGTAAAAACTGAAAGTATTTTCCTTAAGATCAGGCATTAAACAGGGATGTCTACTTTCACCACTCTTATTCAACTTAGTACTGGAGGTCCTAGCCACAGCAATCAGAAAGAAGGAATAAAAGGCATCCAAATTGGAAAGATAGAAGTAAAACTGTCATTATTTATAGGTGGCATAATACTAATGTAGAGAACCTTAAAGATTCCACACAAAAAAACTATTAGAACTGATAAATGAATTCAACAAAGTAGCAGGATAAAAAAGAAATATTTAAAAATA
The DNA here is from genome assembly GCA_004026585.1 of Noctilio leporinus. Taxonomy (NCBI): domain Eukaryota; kingdom Metazoa; phylum Chordata; class Mammalia; order Chiroptera; family Noctilionidae; genus Noctilio; species Noctilio leporinus. Next base: position 21,542 of record PVIW01005278.1, on the reverse strand, counting down.
AATTGCATTTTTTTTTTACAACAATATGAACTATTAGAAAGAGGGGGAAAAAACACAACCATTTACAATTACCTCAAAAAATATCTGGGAATAAGGCCCTCGCTGGTGGTTCAGTGGATAGGCACTGGCCTGTGAACCCAAAGGTTGCTGGCTCAATTCCCAGCCAGGGCACAAAACCAGGTTGCAAGCCAGATCTCCAGCCTTGTCCGTAGCTGGAGGCAGGTGAAAGGCAACCAAACATTGATGTCTCTCCTTCTCTCCCTCTCTGCCTCTGTCCCTAGCCCTCTCTCTAAAAATAATAATAAATAAAATATTTTTAAAAATAGATAAGTGGATAAAAAAAGTGGTGGTACATATATACAATAAAATATTATTCAACCATAAAAAAGAATGAAATCTTACCATTTGTGAGAGTATGAATGGACCTAGAGGGTATTATGCTAAGTGAAGTAAGTCAGCCAAAGACAAATACCATACAATTTCACTTACATGTGGAATTTAAAGAACAAAATAAGTGAAGAAACAAAATAGAAACAGACATAGATACACAGAGAATAGATTTAATGGTTGCCAGAGAAGAGTGGGTTTGGGGAAATAGGTAAAAAAAAAAAAAAAAAGAGGGTTCAGAAGTACAAACTGGTTGTTTAAAAATAGCCTTGGAATGTAAATTACAGCATAGAAAATATAGTCAATAATGTTATAATAATTATGTATGGTGCCAGATGGGTACTGGAAATATCAAGGTTAACACTTCATAAAGTATATGATTGGCTAACCACTATGCTGTACACCTGAAACTAATACAAAATAATATTGAATGTGAACTGTAATTGAAAATAAAAATTTTTTTAAATTGGTGTTTAATAAACACTGAATGAATGAAAAAAATAAACCTATGTGGAAGCAGCCTCCCATCCCTACTTTGTCTCTGATACCAACTTTCCATATACGTATATAGTATGTAATCTTGCAGTTTTCAAAATACTTCTGCAAGTGTCAGCTCATTCAGTTTTCACAAAAACTCAGGCAGGGTACTGTCTTTAATAGAGCTGGAAGCTAAACACCAAAGAAAACTGGTGATTCATTCCTGGGTCACACGACTGGTAACACCACAATCCAAATCAGCACTTCCAACTCTAAATACTGGCTTCTGTGCTCGCTTCGGCAGCACATATACTAAATACTGGCTTCTTTTCCCACACTGTGCTCCCTATTAAAGCTACTTCCACCCTATCCCCAATTCAGTATCATAAAAGGTAGTTACCTGTAAAGTGTTGCTACTTATCGGCTACCAGCTATTCTAATGCTTTCTGATACCAGAGCTTAGGAAAATGCTTTCCAGAGCCTCATTTGCAGAAAGCTTGCCGTTAAATGCTCCAGAACTTCTACACCCAAAGTGATGAGGCAAACCCACCACTAATTCCGCTGCTCAGTGTGATCTGCTTCCACTGGGTTTTGAGTCATGGGGACCACTTGCAGCACAGTAAGTACTGTGTCTAATGGATCATCAGACACCATAAAGGAGAAAAAACACTGCTCAGCCTGGGCTCAGACCTATAGCATGAGCCAAAGGCCCTGTCAGCACTGTGCCCCCTGCTGCCCTGCTCCCCTGCTGCTGCCACCCCGGCAGCCCTCCATCACCTTCGTTAGAACTGCAGCACTAACCCAAGTGGCATCAAACACTTTTTTCCCTTCCCAATCCATGCTCCACCTCATACACCTGTGTATACTGGAGCCCTTGTTATTCAGCGTGATCCTCTAATTAAGCAGCCTCAGTATCACCTCCCACTTGTTAGGGATGCAGGATCTGGGGTTCCACACTAGACTCAGAAATTAGGATCTATCCTTGAACAAAATCCTCTAGTAACTTATAAGAAATTGGAATTTGAGGAACACTACTCTAGGAAAGACAAAGCAATTGAATTTACCCCTGAATGGTTGCCACCCCATGCTGTACTTGTTCTTCAGGCCACATTCAAACCATCCAGTACTAGCCCGCCTGCTCATTTATTCCCCTAGCATATCCAATTCAGCTAGGTCTTGTTAAGCAAAACAGCTTGGGCTACTTTACATTGAAGAATGAACAGCTAACAATACCTGCAAACAGTAAGCTCCAATGGAATGTTACTGAGGAAAATTTTAAAGTCAGAAAAATCTGGGTTTGCATTTCAGCTCTTCAACTACCCAGCTGTGAAGCTTGCAGAACCTTAAATACTTTCTGAACTTCCATTTCTGCTCTGTAAAGTAAGGATGGTATCTGCTTTATATAGGAAGTAGACGTACTGCAAAGTACCTTGTATACAATGCAGGACATATAGTAAGTATTCTCTCTTCCTTTTGAATGAATAAACCATAATGTCAGAAATAACTGATTTTCAAAATACTGTTGATGTAAATGGCTATCTAGCCGGTATCCCCCCAGCTGGTGTGCCCACATGGGAGACATTTTGCAGTAGGTAAGCATTTCTTGTGACATAAAATCACATCTGCCAACCATTATCAGGCTAGTCTCACTGCACACCTCCCACCTGGTGAACTTCTCTTGCACTAACCTATACTTCAGAGCCCTCTGGTTCAAAAGCCCTTTTCTTTCTTCCTTGAAGAAAGTGTTTAATCATCAAATTAAAAGGCCAAAAATATTAGCAGCTGGTGGAAATAGTTTGAGATGTGTGAACAGCAATTGTTCATTTTTAGCACTTAAAATATCATTTCAGCAATATCATCAAGGTACAAATTATGAACTAGAATTGTTTTTATTATTCAAGGTAACTGGTAAAATCATGCTTTACATGATTTAAAATTTTTCAATTTGATTTTTGACTTTATTTGAAATTAACTTAAAAAGTCTAAAATACATGAAAATAATTTTAAAAGATAATCATATTGGAGATGTAAAATTAATAGTTTCATTAATTTCTTAAAAGACAGAAAAGCACAAAACATAAATAAAAAGGTACATTGAACTAAAATAAAAGTCAACATTTTTGCCAAACAAGAGCATAAACGTAACAAGGTAAAAGTCAACCTACCACCTGAGAGATTTCCCAACACATGTAGTCAACAAAGTCAGTAAGAAGACAAATAAATCAATAACGAATATAAACAAATAATATGAACATGCAATTCCCAGAAAAGCACGCCAATAAACATGAAAAGATTTGTAACCTCACTAATAATTAGGAAAAATGCAAATTAAACAACAAAAAAGCCATCGCATTACACTCCTATCATGGGCAAAGATATTGAAGTGTGAAATTACCAAGTATAGGAAAGGAATAAGCACACCAGGAACCCCATACATATCCTGTTGGTAAAATTGTCTAGTGAACTCACATGGCCACTTTGCAAAGCACTTGAGCATCGTCTAGTTAGTTTGGTAAGGGGGACCGCCGGCATCAGGAACTATGCAGGTGGGCCTCATCTCCCTGGAACAGTGTTTTGCAAAGTGGCTACTGAGGAACAACAGGAACCCTGGGAGAGTCTTAGAAAGGCAAATTCACCACCTCAGCCCAGTCTTCCTAGGGTGCATTTTAAGAAGTCTTCCAGCAGATTCTGACTCATGCTCAATTTTCAGAAACACTCACTGCCCCAGAGAAACTCTCACACTTGAGTTCTCACCCATTTCAACAGGATATTGTGTCAAGATATGAGGACATGTTTTTTGACACATTTTCTAGGAAGGCTGTCTAACAGTCCTTGGTTCTAGGACAGTGCCACTGCAAATCAAGGGACAGTGTGCAGACAATCAGATTTCCTAAAAGTATAGATTTGAACAAAAGGTACAGACAAAGATATTTAAGCATAACAATGAAACATTTAGGTTGCAGGTTCGATCCCTGGTTGATGTGCCTACAGGATACAGTGGATTGCTGTTTCTCTCTCATGTGGATCTCCCTCTCTCAGTGTCTCTCACCTTCCTCTCTCTCTAAAATCAAGAAACATATGCCTGGGTGAGAATTAAAAAACAATATTTAAAGTCTAAACAGTTGCTGTCAGAAGAATGGGTACAATGGTACTTTATACAGCAGTTAAAATAAAGTAGACGTACGTGAATCAACAGGAATAAACCTTATAATGCTGAATGAATGAAAGTTGCAGAATTATACCTATAATATGATACTATATAACATTAAGTTAAAATCTCACCAAAAAATTAGTGTAATTTTTGCATAAACAAACATGTATAGAAACATCAGGAATATATGGGAAGTCCATCTACTAATCTCTAGATAATGGTTATCTATGGGCAAGAAATGAAAGAAATGGGATGGAGGGATACAAAGAGAACATCCACTGTAAGAATTTAGGTTTTCAAAAAGCTATCTCACATGTGTTAAAAGGTTAATATTTGTTAAATTTGGGTTGGGGTAAAATATATTACTTACAATATTATTATATACTCTCTTGTACATACCTGGAGAATTTAATAATTAAAATGTTTAAAGTGGTACTTTATTATACGTGAATACTAGAAAACCTTATTTCTGTACAAGAAAATTTTCAAATCACAGCCTCAAGAGTTAGTGCTTCCCCCCAACCTCAGCTTCCTGGGGTATAACTGACAAATAAAGTTCGTATATATTTAAGATATACATTGTGAAATTATCACCACAATCAAGCTAATTAATGCATCTATCACCTCACATAGTTGCCCTTTATTTATTTATTTAGTGGTGAGAACACAATCTACAAGAGGTTGGGTAATTAAGTAATTCATTCATTAAGATTTTATTCATTATTTTTAGAGAGAAGAGCAGGGAGGGAAGAAGAAAAGGAGAGAAACATCAATGCATGATTGCCTTTCACCTGCCTCCAGCTATGGACAAGGTGAGGTTTTTAAAAACTGAATCTTAATGACATCTAGTGGTAACAGAAATAGTCACAATTAGAGTCCACAGTGATTCAAAGCATTATTAATATCTGAAGTCTAGGTTTAATTAAATTGTCACAAAACTTAAAAGGGTATATTTTTGCTTTTATTTGTGTTTTAAGTGGTCTATACTTGAATATTTTTAATGAGGATTTTAACTTTGAAATAGGTTATATTGCATATATCATGTGGTTCAGACAACTGGCCTCCTGAACATGTATTATGTCATTCGTAGGGTTCCCCAGACAATGTACCCCATCCCCCCCGCCCCCCATCTCTCTGGATCAGTGAGCACAACAGGAGGAAGCTCCGAGCTTCTCCCTTACGTCCTGCTATACACCCAACTGTCTAGGTGTCCCTCCCTGCCCTAGACCTGCACCTCTGCATGACCTTCCTAAGCTATACTGTACATACATGGACCCACTATTTTTCCAGGTCTCAGGCTCTTTCTTTTCTTTTCTTTTTTTCTTTTTTTCAGGCTCTTTCTTTGTCCTTTACATTCACACAGTCAGCTTCCAAGTCAACCTATGGAAGGTATCACACCCACCATTGTTTCTTTTCTTCTTCTTTTTTATTATTGACACTACTCATATTACAAATGTCCCCATTTTCCCACCATTATTGTCTTTATATCCCCTACTAAACTGTGAATGACTTGGGAGTAGGAACCATGCCTTGCATGTAAGTTTCCCTGAGAAGCTAGTAACATTCTTGACATGTGCTAGGTACACATTAAATGTTCATTAAATAAACTTCTACTACCACAACCCAGGTTCAGACCTTCATTACCTGAAGCATAGACAATGGCAGTATTACCCTAAGCCCAAATCACCCTTAATAACATCATTTAAACACCTTAAAAATACCTCTTTGCAACATAACACCATCTTCTCATCTTCCATTCCCAATAAAGTTGTTCAATGTACAATCCTCATTTCCATTCTTATTGTCAACAGATACACAATCTTCTTAGCTTAGAATGTAATATGCTTCCCAACTGGACCCAGATCAACATTTTTGAACTTCCCTCTCACCCCATCCCTGCATGGGTTGCTAGTCTTCAAGCACTGTGCAGGTATTCCCACCTTCGTTTCTCTGCTCACCTCGTCCTGCCCACCCACACTTAATTTTGTACCTTTGTTCTTTGGATTTTTTGTGTGTTTTGGTCCCATACTTCCATGAGGCTGTAAGTGAATTCTCTTCATGTAAAAAGTTAAGCACTAACTACCAAACTTTTTGAGCCTGCCTCATTATTTACCTTCTTCCCTGTGCCTTTGCTCCACAACTGGAAGAGTGCTTCTCAAAGGCACTGGCTACCTCTCACACCAGTGTGTGTACTCAAAAACTAGCTAAATCCTCAGAAGGGAGCTAGTTGAAGATAGATATGTTGAATTCCTCATTTCAACATATCGTAAGAGAGATATGTTGAAATGAGGAAAATTCAGTAAAGGATAAAAGACCATTGAGCATCCCAGGCACGACTTCCTCCAGCCGCTGGTGGCCTGCTTGTAGGAAGCTGCAGCCACCATGAAGAGTTCTTCCAGAGACACTGTGTGCATTGGCCAGTTCTTCAAGCCACCTGCCCCGCCTCTGCCCTGCACTACACCTGGCGCAAGCACTGGTTTGCCCTCTGGCAGGGCTGCAAGAGTGGCAACCCTGGTGTCTTGGAGTACCACAGGAAAAGCCACTCAAGCAAACCAATTTGTGTGATAGACCTCAGTGATTATGCAGTGTGGCTTCATTGGGAAAGAATTTCAGAATAATTTTATATTCATTGTTAAGACAATTTCTTGTACCTTCTATCTGGTGGCCAAGACCGAGGAAGAAACGCAGGTGTGGGTATACAGGATCACTCAGGTCTCCAACTTCTACCACCTGGAAGGTGGTGCAGACTCTGAGAAAGCCTCTCTTCACACCCCTCCTCCTTCCAACCACCCCTGCCAGCTCCCTTCATATCATCCATACTGCCAGCCACTACTTGCTCAGAGGTGGCCAAAGCTCTAACACCATAGCTATAGAGGAAACCAGAAGTGAGTCAACATTTTCCTTCTTTCTGATTATCTGATTCTGCCCAACCATGAGACTGGAAGATAGCACTATGCCAGTTTATCCATCTTATATGACAGCTGGCCACATTCAGACCATTCATTGGAACAGACTTCATTCGTGATTGTTTTATTTTTTTTTTAATATTTCAATTTATTTATTTAGTTAGTTAGGGGGATATTTTATTTTATTTATTTAAATTTAATTTTATTGTTGTTGTATTACAGTCATCCCATTTCTCCCAGTCTCTCTCCTTCTTTACCCTCTTATGCCTCCCAAAGTCAATACCACTTGTTGTCCTTGTTCATGGGTCATCCATGCTAGTTCCTTGACTAAACTGCTCCCCTTCTTTACCTAGTTCTCCCCCGACCCTTCCCCTCTGCCAAGTGAAGGTCTGTTCCTTGTATTCACATCTCAGATTCTGTTTTGCTTGTTTGTTTCTTTTGTTCATTGATGTCCTGTAATGGTTGAGATCATACGGTATTTGTCTTTCACTGACTGGCTTATTTCACTAAGCATAATCCTCTCCAGTTCCATCCATGTCGTTGCAAAATGTAGGAGTTCCTTCTTTCTTTCTGCTATGTAGTATTCCGTTGTGTACATGTACCAAACTTTTCTGATCCATTCATCCACTGAAGGGCACTTAGGCTGTTTCCAGCACTTGGCTATTATAAATAGCACTACTATGAACATAGAGGTACATAGGTTCTTCTGAATTGGTGTTTCTTCAGGTATAATCCTAGTCATGAAATTGCTGGATCAAAAGGCAGTTCCATTTTTAGTTTTTGAAGGAAACTCCATACTGTTTTCCATAGTGGCTGCACCAGCCTGCATTTCCACCAACAGTGCACCAGGGTTCCCTTTTCCCCACATCCTCACCAGCACTATTGTTTGTTGATTTGTTGAGGATTGCCATTCTGACAGGTGGGAGGTGGAATCTTATTGTGGTTTTTATTTGCATCTATCTGATGGCTAGTGATGCTGAGCATTCTTTCATATGCCTTTGGGCCCTTTGTATGTCCTCCTCAGAGAGGTGTCTGTTCAGGTCCTTTGCCCATTTTTCAATTGGGCTGTCTGTCTACTTGGTGTTGAATCACGTAAGTTCTTTTTCTTTTTCTTTTTTAAAGATTTTATTCACTATTTTTAGAGAGAAAAGAAGAGAGAGAGGCAGAGAGGGAGAGAAACAGCAATGAATGGCTGCATTTCACCTGCCAGCTATGGGCCTGGCTGGAGACCCAGTTAGCAACCTGGTTATGTGCCCTGGTTGGGAATGGAACCAGTGACCTTTGGGTTTGCAGGCTGGTGCCTACCCACTGAGCTACCAGCCAGGGCTAAGTTCTTTATATATTTTGGAGATCAAACCCTTGTCTGAGGTATCTTTGGCAAATATGTTTTCCCATACAGTTGGTTCCCTTTTAATTTTGCTGATGTTTTCTTTAGTTGAACAGAAACTTTTCAGTTTGACAGAGTCCCATTTGTTTATTTGTTCCTTTATTTCCTTTGCTCTTAGAGAAGTATGCGGGAAAATATTTCTGCATAGGATATCTGAAAATTTACTTTCTGTTATCCTCTAGGACTTTTATGGTGTCACAGCCTATGTTTAAGTCTTTTATTCATCTTGAGTTTATTCTGGTGTATGGTATAAGTTAGTAGTCTGGTTTTGGGGGGCAGGGGGTTGTTTTTGTTTTTTGCATGTCCCTGTCTAGTTCTCCCAACACCACTTGTTGAAGACATTATTTTCAATCCATTTTATGTTCCTTCTCCCTTTGTCAAATATTAATTGATCATAAAGTCCTGGGCTTATTTCTGGCCTCTCTATTCTGTTCCATTGATCTATATGTCTATTCTTATGTCTGTACCAGACTGTTTTGATTATAGTAACCTTGTAGTATAGTTTGATATCCAGTATTGTGATTCCTCCTATCTCGTTCTTCTTTCCCAAGATTGCTGTGGCTATTTGTGGGCATTTTTGACTAAATTTTTGAAGTATTTTTCTATATCTGTGAAATATGTCATTGGTATTTTAATTGGGATTGCATTGAATCTATAGATTGCTTTGGGTAGTATAAACCTATCACATAATTTTCCTCCTTTGGCCATACTTGCTCACATGCAGAGCCTTGGGGATGCATAGAGTTGGTTCCACAGTTGCAAGAGACAGAGATGGAGGATTCCACAGCCACAGACTGGGATGTAGAAAACTCCATTCATTCAGACAGGGTAGGAACAATAAAAGCAAGACTTAGAATAGTTTTCCAAGTGTGGTTAAAGATCTCTCCAATGGTGAATTTGGAATGCAGATTGAAGCCAGTATTATTGACAGGAAGACATCTTTTGACTCCAATATCTGAAATTAACTCTCTCCTGTGCTTGCATTAAACTTATAAATTTTCCTGGCAGAAAAGCCCCAGGAGATCATGTTATCCTAGCATATGAAGATATGGTGAAAGAGATCAAGACCAGCAATGGTGGGAGAATCTACACTCCTTACATCATAGACTCAGGCAAGCAAATCATTTCTTTCTCCCAAAGGCAATTCAAGTAATGAGGCAGTGATTCCTAGGCTCCATAATAACCATATCAGATGACACCAGTGACTCTAAGGACATAAAGGTTTAGGCAGCTGCCTGTGGCTTGGTATTTAATTCTATTGACCTTTTTCCAACACGTTTTCATGTATATCATATCCTGTCTTCCTCTTAAAAACCTTGGAAGTTCAGGTTGGCAGATACTGTTGCTCCCACTTTGAAGAAAAGAAAACAGAACCAGAGGAGGGTGCACTTTACCCAAGGTCACTCATCTGAGCCAAGATACAGTCAGGTTTAGAATGGAGCTGACCCGGCCTTCTGCTGCAGGCTCATTCCACCATCTCACTGTACTTTGAGAATTTTGAGGAAATCAACCAACCTCGCAGACAAAGATGAGTCATTATCTCTTCTCGCTTTTCATAGAAATTTGAGTAATTGCTTTATACTTGAAAGGTATGTGTGGCAAGCCAGTTTCTTTGCATGGTGTTCAAATTAAGAACTCTGGCATAATCAGTAATTACCATCAGAAATAACCCCTGACAATCAGTGTGAATTTCAGTCTTAGATTGCAACGTCTACTTGCAGTGTGTTTCCCGTGAGCAGGCTAATGCTAGCAAAATAATTTTTGTCACCTTGAAAAGGCACAAAATTGTCCTTGTTATCCTATGTTGAACCCAAGCTTTTCAGGGATAAATCTTTATGATTAGGGAAAAAAACCCACAAACAAACAAAAACCAATGAATTGCATTCTCAGGTTTCCTGGATATTTTTCCCCCTCTGATTTATAGGGTTCAGGGGACTCAGATGAAAGTTTCACTCGGGCATGAGATTTTACTTGATGCCTCTCCTTGATCCTTCTGAGCATCTGTGGCCAGACAAAATAGATCTGAACAACTGGGAATTAAACAGTTACTTCTCCAACATTTCGACTGACACTGTGGCCTTTATATGAAGATAAATCAAATAGGCAAGCAGTCTATGACAGTGACTCAGGGCACTTACAGGCTTTGTGGCATGTTTTTGGGGGTTTCAGAATGCCCCCATAGTAGATAAATGCCAAAGCCTGGGTTTTTCAGATCATAAAAAAATAATTTTGATATTAAAAGCAGCAGGAACCGGTAACATCATTTTCTCCCTAAAGGTGGGGGAAATTGTTGAGTTGAGTCCTTGGTTGGGACAGAAAGAGCAAGAAGAGCTCTCCCCTCAGCCTGTGGCCAGCTCTATGTCACCACACACAGAAACTGGAGCTGCCTTCTTCCCTAAGTCACTTGCAAAGAGTGACAGCCTCAGGCTACAGATGACCAGTTCCCATAGATAGTAGCTTCCTCCTATGTGGGGCACCTGTGTTTAGACCACTGAGTACCTGCTAAAGGCCAGTGCTGAAAAATTGTATGCCCAAATGCCAAAAAACACACCAGATTGAAAATAAAATGGAAAAGAAAATACTGCTGAAATATGTTGATAGTGAAATGTCAATTGACAAAAGAGAAAATCTGTTTCTATAAAACTTTCCAGAGACACATTTACTGCAGTATGTACTTCAGTGGTATGATTTGTTTGGAAATGGTTATTTAGGGATTTAATAAAACAGGTGACTTCACCTTCATTTCAAGGGCTCATGCAATTATGTCCTGCTTTGATAAAACTGCTAATGAATGGCTACTCAAAAGCAAAATGATTCAAGGATACAAAGTACAGGTAGTTTTTGAGCTGACAGGAGCATATGGTTCTGAAAAAGTCACCATAAGTCAAAATGATGCTAGCCAAATCTTGTTTTTTGTTTTGTTTTATATGTTTTGGTGGCTATAATCCATTTGTAACAGAGGTTTATAATTTTGACCAGGTTCTGAGATTTTTTTTTTTTTAAGAGCAGTCATCCCAGATTTCATTTCAAGTCAAGTGCCCACGGCATGTTTGTACTCCGTGTAGGATACTCCTTCCTAGAAGAGTTAGGAATCAACATAGCAGGACAACACAACAATTCTACATTGTTTTCTACAGTTCCTTTTTGTTTTGTTTCTTTCCATCTTGTTTTGTTAGTAAATTCCTCCACTTCAGGAGCTCAAGCCTGCAAGTCCCTAAGGTCACAAGCCCACAAGAACTTTGGGAATTTAGTTTTGTGAGGCCTAGCACACAGCCTGGCTGCAAGAGCGTGGAGTGAGCCTGTAGGAGTCAGTGTCTGGACCACTGCATTGTGGAGCCAGGATCAACCAAATTAATGGCCTTTAGGTCCGAGTTGAGACAAAAGGTTCCCGCAGGCCAGGCTTTCTCTCCTCAAGGTCTCCCCAGTCCCATTCATACTGTCTTTGTGACCACAGTCACGCTGATTTTAAAAGTCCATTGTGTGTTTACTATTTTATTTCTGGCATTAGTAAAAGTTTTGTCAGAAGGGGGAAAAGCCATTGATTGAAATTTGGATAAGCCCTTATCATCTTCCAATTAAAGATGAGATAGCTGGCTCATGATTCTGAATAATGTGTTAAACCAAGCTGATCTGTAATATTTCGATAAGAGACTGGAGATGGTGACAGCAGGAAAGTGTCTAGTTAAGAAACCTATCACTTGTGGCTTTGGAACAAGAAAGAAGAGCAAGTATTAGGCTCATTGTATTGCACTAAAAGGATAATAACCACAAAGGGGTCAAGAATGATAGCCACATTATAAATTAGGCATAATTCTTGGAATATAAGGAAGCCACCTATGATACTACAAAAGTGAAGAGGAGAATGGCTTCTAGGAAAATAAAATTATCTCTGTTTTAGACATAGGTCTATTTTAACACTCTTAGAATACCCAGAAGCATTCAGAAGTTAAAATGTGCCCAACAGAACTGGGCAACAGGACCAGCCCCAACATTAAATAGCTGAACTGTTACATTACAAAACTTCATTTCTCTAGACCTTCAGACATATTTCAACAATCTCATAAACTTCCAGTACAGCCTTTAGCATTAAGTGCTCAGTGTTTGTTCCCTTCTCTCTTCTTTGCAAATACTCTGACTCTTTCTCACCCAGTCACAAGCCCCCTGTCTTGCCTCAGTCCTACAGTGTGTGTTTAAGCTGGTCAGTAGGCATCCTCCCTGCTCCTAATTTAGAGTCAGACTCCTCAGTAGGGCCACAGCCCTTCCTAAACACTGACTGCTTGGCCAGGCCAAATCCTTGCAAAATCCTCTCCCTTGAGCTATCCCATCACTAACTCCTCTCCTACCTTGCTTGACCTCCTCCAACCTTGCCCTACTTGTCTATTTCTGGACAAGAATCAACTTGATGTAAAGACACTCACCTCTTTCCCTAGAGCCACAGTGCTGTCACCCAGCTGCTAAGGGAGCATAGAAGCCACCCAATCCACTGCTGCTGTCACGTGACTCCAGGGTCCCTTGGTCTTGTGGCAATTTACCAATCCTGGTTCTAGGGCAGCTCCACTACCCACTGACTCTGTTCTACCCCTGTGTTTGTTATGGACTATTGGAGAATGTAACTTAAGAGTTCTGTCTGGTGAGGTCTATACTTACCTAGCATAGTAACGAGCATGTAATATAGAAGTAGTAGCAACAGCTTCACCACTTATTGAGTGCTTACTAAATGTTCAGCACTGCTTGAAAAGCTTTACATGAATTACGTCATTTAATCTTAAAAAAAACCCTTACTACCCTGGCTGGTGTGGCTCAGCGGATTGAGCATCAACCTGTGAACCCAAGAGTCACTGGTTTAATTCCCAGTCAGGGCATATACCCAGGTTGCAAGCCAGGTCTCCAGCCATGTCCCCAGCTAGAGGCAGGTGAAAGGCAGAGATACATTAATGCTTCTCTCCCTTTCTTCCTCCCTCCCTTCCCTCTCTCTAAAAGTAATGAATATAATCTTAAAAAAAAAAAAGAGAGAGAGAGAGAGAACCTTAAAAGCAGCAAGTGAAAGACAGTACGTTACCTACAGGGACTTCTATAAAACTGTCCACTAATTTCTTAATAGAAACATTTCAGGCCAGAAGGAACTGGTGTGAAATTTTCAAAGGGATGAAAAGCAAGAATTTATAATAAAAAATAATGGGTTGGCCAAAAGGTTTGTTCAGTTTTTAAGTAAAAAATACACATTTTTCATGTTCACCAATAACTTTATTGAACAATATATTATTCACTACTTTGTTCCACTCCCTTCTGCTATCTTTCAAGCAACTTCATAATTCCATCTTCCAAAACCTTTTATTTTATAGTTCTTTTTGAGCAAAGAACTATTCTAGATACGTTCTGCAGTCTTCCAAGAAATTAATTTTTTTCATTAAGAGAATCTTGTAAAGACTGAAATAAATGGAAATCTGAAGGTGCAATGGCTGGTGAATATAGCAGATGAATCAGAACTTCCCAGCCAAACTGTAACAGTTTTTGCCTGGTCATCAAAGAAACATGCAGCTTTCAGTTATCTTGATGGAAGATTATGTGTTTTCTGTTGACTAATTCTGGATGCTTTTTGTTGAGTGCTGCTGTTAGTTGGTCCATTTGGGAGCAGTACTTGTTGAAATGAATTGTTTGGTTTTTCTGGACAGAGCTCACAATAGTGGACTCCTTTCCATTTCCATCATATACACAACATTACCATCTTTGGATGAAGACTGGCCTTTGGTGTAGGTGGTGGTGATCCATTTTGCTTGCCCCACAATCTCTTCCATTCCACATTATTGTAAAATATCCATTTTTTCATTGCCCATCACAATCTGTTTTAAAAATGGAACATTTTAATTACATTTAAGTAGAGAATCACATGCAGAAATAAGGCCAACGAAGTTCTTTTGCTGTTATTGCTTAACTTACATGAAACCCAAACATCAAAGCAATTGGTGTAACCAAGCTGGTGTAAACGATTTTTAATGCTTGATTTGGATACCTCAGCTATATCCTATGTGGTATAATGTTGATTGTTCTCAGTTAATGTCTCAATTTGATTATTATGAACTTCAATTCGTATACCTGTCCAGCAAGAAATCTACAGCACAAAACTTCACAAACCACTTTTGACACATTTGATCAGTGACAGCACCTTCTCCACACATCTGCATAAATCTTTTATTTGCATTTCAGTTGTGCTTTTACCTTTCTTGAAATAATAAAGCATAATATGCCTAAAATATCACTTTTCTACTATCTTCGATATTAAAATGGCCACACAAAAATTCATCAATATTGATAATTTTTTTAATGCATGCTGATATGACAGCATTCACAATACAGCCTAACAAAATTGTTTCAAATGAAGTTAGAAGCAAGTAAGTGCTGCTAGAGCAAACTTTCTGACCAACCCAGCAAGTCTATCATTTGAACTTGAAGGAGAAATAAAGAGCATCTCAGACAAGAAAACCCTATAGGAGTTTGCTACCATCAAACTATCATTACAAGAAATGTTAAAAGGTTTTGCTTCATTGGTTTTTTTTTAAAGATTTTATTCATTACTTTCAGAGAGAAGGGCAGGGAAGAGGAATAAAGGAAGAGAAATGGAGAAAAACATCAGTGTATGGTCGCTTTTCACCTGTCTCCAGCTATGGAACTGGCTGGAGACCTGGCTTGCAGCCTAGTTATATGCCCTGACTGGGAACTGAACCAGCAACCTTTGGGTTTTCAGACCAATGCCAATCCACTGAGCCATGAGCTAGGGCTAAAGGGTCTTTTCTAAGAAAAAGAAGAAAAAAATAATTAAAAAGGGGACATAGTTAAAATAATAAAATGGTAAGTACATACCCATCAATAATCACTTTAAATGTAACTGTCTGAAATGTTCCAATCGAAAGGCAGAGGGTAGCTAAATGGAAAAGAAAAGAAGAACCATACACATATGCTACCTACAGAGACCCATTTCAGATTGAAATATACACAGGCTGAAAGTAAATGGATTATAAAAAGACATTTCATGCAAATAAAAATGAAAAAATGCGGGGCTAATAAGACTAATATTAGACAAAATAGACTTAAAACAAAGGCTATACCAAGAGACAAAGAAGGTGCCAGCAATTCCACTTCTGGGTACTTATCTGAAGAAACTCAAAACACTAATTCAAAAAGACATGTACAAGCCTATCTTCACTGTAGCATTATTTATAATAGCCAAGATATGGAAACAACCTAAATGTCCATCCATAGATGGATGACTAAAGAAGATGTGATCATATATAAAATGCGATATTGCTCAACCATAAAAAAAAAGAATGAAATCTTATCATTTATGACAGCATGACTAGACCTAGAGGCTATCGTGTTAAATAAAAACAGACAAAGACAAATACCATAATTTCACTTACATATGAGATCTAAAAAATAAATGTACAAACAAACAGAAATAAACTCAGATATAGAAAACATTTTGATGGTTGCCAAAGGGAGGGAGTTACGAGGGTGGGGAAAACAGCAATGGATTAAGATGTGCAAATTGCCAGTTACAAAAACAGTCACAGTATTAATTCTATTTATGAACATGGTATATGCTTCCACTTACTGGTATCCTCCTCATTTCTTTTCTTTAATGTCATAATTTTACAAGTACACGTCTTTTACCCCCTTCGTTGAATTTATTCCTAGTTTTTTTTTAATTTTTATATGCCATCTTAAGTGGGGTTGTTTTCTTAGTTTCCATTTCTGATAGTACATTACTGTTGTAAAAAGTGAAAAAAAAAAAACAAAAAACCAGTCACAGGGAGGTACAGCACAAGGAATATAGTCAGTAATATTGTAATAACTGTGTATAGTGTCAGATAAATACTAGATTTATTAGGGTGATCGCTTCATAAGTTATGTCTAATCACTATGTTGCACACCTGAAACTAATATAATACTGCATGTTAACTGCAATTGAAAAATTAAAAATTTAAAGTTAATATGTATTTAAAAGCTCTAATAAATAAAAATATGACACTGGCATAAAAATCCATGGAGACATTAAAGAATCACAGCTTGGAAACAGAGACTAAATTACAGGGGGTGCTGGAAAGGTCTCAGAAGGGTTAGCTGTGTGATGTGCTGAGGAGGCTGAATTCTAGGCCCAGGGAACTCCAGCTTCTCCCTGCTCCCTTGTTCCCAAAGATCCCTGAATTCCAAGTGTGTGGTGGATATGCCAGGGTCTGCTGTACATAAAAGGAACCTGCAGCCTGGTCAGTGGACCAGTGTGGATAGTGGCTAATGACCAGAGGGGCCTCCCTACGTGCTGACTCATGTAGGACCTCTGGTTCTTTGCATAATCCTCAAGTTAGAGGAAAACAAACAGCTTTATAATTCTCAAAATGGAGAACCCTTGTAATGACTTAGACTGAATTTCCCATTTGTCTTGTGGGATGTGTGCTTTAAGTTTAATGCAAATTTTTAAAAAAATTAAGCCTGATGCTTCCTTTATTCCAAAATCTTTTTTTCATACAAACAAAAATTGTGGCAATTAAAGAAAAATAAAATTGTTAGCTCTGTTTTTACTCCCTAGCCTGAGAAGTATTCTATTATTATACCTCCACATTTATTTATGTACCCTGACCCTAGAGGGGATCATTATTCTGAATTTTGTGTCAATGATTCTTTTAGCATGTAAATGTATCCCCATGCAAAATATTTAGTTTGTGCATGCTTTGTTCACTTTTTATACATAGAATAATATAGTAATTTTTTTCTATTCAGCTTTATGCTTTTGAGGTTCAATCATTATACTACTGCTGGTATAAGTGTGACACAATTTAATTATTCATGCTTTTGTTAATAAAGACGTAGGTGATTCTGAGATTTTGGCTAATAGGAACAATACTGCTATGAGTGTTGTTCCTAGATGTCTTTCAGTGTATACATGTAAATGTTTCTCCAGATTATACACTTTAGAATATGCTTATGATCAACAATTTGAGGTAATATCTAACTCTCTTCCAAACTGGTTATATTAATTCATACTCTTGACAGTAATGTGTGTGAACTCCCATGTATCTACCTCCTTAGAAGATTTGAGATGGGCAGGCTCTTAACCTAAAACAAACAAACAATGCCTCTCATGGCATTTATATTTCCACACATATACCCTTTCTTAGGGAATAGAAAAGACTCATAATGTATATTTGGAAGAATTTTATAAAGGAATAAAAGTTCTTCCTAAAGTTCAAGGCTAGACCTGAAAGTTTCAAGGGGCCAAGCAAGCAGTGAGGGTCCACAGACCACGCAATGTCTATTTAAAAAAGCATCCTGCATGGCCTGTATCCAGTGAAATTGTCCAGGTTGTTCCATAATAAATGATGCTCCTCTGTATCCTTACCCATGCAGGCGCTGTCAATAAGCAAGGATTAAGTGGCACTACAAAGCATCACTTCTGAGCAGACTGAGGAAATCTGCAGTTCTCTCCCAGGAGGAAATGCCAAATTGAAAGCATGTAAGTATGTTGAATATTCCTGAGCCACAAACAGTGGCAGCCTTTCCCACTTCTCATAGACAGTGAGTCTCATCTCAGGTAATCTGGTCCTCAGATACATACATTCTTTTCAGTTTCTCTCTCATTTGCCCCTTTTAGTTGCTTTGGGAAGCTCTCCTGTTCTGTCAATGGAATTATCCAAATAACTAGTTGCATTAGGGAATCCAAAGCATATTTTAAGGCCTCCCTGGAAGCCCATTTATAAAGCTATCTTTAGGGGGGAAAATGTAAAGTTCAAATTTGGAAGAAAAAATACAGTTGAGACTGGATATTTTAAAACTTGAAACAAGCAGGAAAATTTATTGCTCTCAGCTTGGTTGATCCTACAAATCTTGATCAATGTTTAAAGCAACCTAAAAGCAAAATAAAAAGTAAATATGAAATACGCTTTAATATAATTAGAACTGTGAAAGTGTACAAACCAAAGAAAATAGAGTTTAGAGAACTTCTATGTGACTATATAAATCCTCTTTCATAATTTCAAATAAAACCTGAATTCAATATAATAACTGTGTCCTCAGTGTATTCATAACCCATTCTCCCTTCTACTTCTCTTGCTATCCTCTACTGATATCCTTATCCTTCTTGCAGGACTCTTCTTCCTGTTGCTACCCATTAAATGCTGGAATTTCTAATGGTTTCACCCTGATCCCCTTCCTTTATTCTGCATGTTCTTCTCATGAGTGCCTTACTCACTCATCTAGCTTTGCTTAGCATAAATGGATGTCCATGACTGCGGAACTCCTGTCTCCTGCTTGGACCTTTCTCTTCTGTCTTCCACACCTGTGATGTACATCAACCTGGCCTCTGGCTATTTTCACCTGCATATCTCAGAATCATATGAAATTAAAAATGTCTACAACTGAAGCTGCTGTTTTCACAAAACCTGCTTTCTGTTCTTCTGTTCCTCAACTCAAGAAATGGTAAAGCTCAAAAATGTAAAGAGTCTCAATGGCCCAAGGCAGAAATCTGGGCATTATCCTTTATTTCTTTCTCTCCCTTATTCTTTCAGCCAATATCTAATCTACTCAGTTCTACCCATCCCTGCTGTTTGCACCCTGGTCCTAGTTCTGGTCATCTTGCATCGGGATGACTGTGATAACCTCCTAAATGGTCCTGTTTCCAATCCTCCCCATTTAAATCCTCTCTACTTTCTAAAAACACAACTCTAATCCTTAAACGCTTTCAATACAAACTCCCACTACACTTCAGTTCAAAATCCCTAAGGTGACAGAGAATCCAGTGTGATCTGCCTTTATTCACTTCTCCAACTCCACACCATTCTCCTAGCTCCATGCAGCCCAACCGTAATACCGTACTATGTCAGTTCCTCGAAACCACCTTGCTGGCTCCATCTGCTGGGTTAATCTCAGCTGATTCCTTAAACTTCCATTTCTTGAGGAGGCATATCCAAGGCTGTGCTCTCAGAGCACCTTCTCCACTGGACTATGGCCCCCAGAGAGCAGGAACCCAATCTGTTTTGTTCACTGGTATTTTCTAGCACCCTGCATAGTACCAAAACCTTTAATAAAAGTTTTCCCACTGACTGATTAGTACCCAGTCCTTCCAGCTCCACTTTCTGAACAGCTTTTAAAAGCACCATTTGCTATTGCAGGCCATCAATGCCAGCTCTGTCTAGGTGACTGCAATTGTTTCATTAAGTTCTCCTCAAATCTCCCACTCCATTCTCTTCACATGCTGTAGTCAGATGGCCTTTCTAAAACAAAATTTTAATCATATTGACCTTAAGGATCAAATCTAATAATCTGAGCACAGATTACAAATCCCTCCATGGAGTGGCCTCCACCTTCTCCCCTTCCTAATCTCCTCCCTCCCTTCTTCACACTCTCTAGTCTTCCCCAGCTGGGTCTTCGAACTTGCTGTGCTGTCAGACCCCGCTCCACACCTAGTGACAAATAACTGACTTCTTTCAGGAAGCCTTCCCTGACCAAGGCTCCTCAACTGGGCTGCTGTCCTATTTGTGGGTACACACGGATTAAGGTGACTAAATGTACCTGCCCGCCAGGACAGTCCCCATTAACTCCTGCTGATCTGTATCTTTATCAACAGCTCCTCCTTTCACTCTCAAAGCATACTGGTTTGGACAATAGATCACCTGGTCACTCTAACTACTAATTGCTTATTCAGTCCCTAAATAAGGTTTAAAAAAAAAAAAATGTCTTAAACAGCATCTGGCACAGTGGTTGGCATACAGAACACACTGTATGTTTCTTAAATAAATAAATAAATAGGCCCTGGCTGGTGTGACTCAGTGGATTAAGCACCAGCCTGTGAGCCCAAGGGTCGCTGGTTCCACTCTAAGTCAGGGCACATAACCAGGTTGCAAGCCAGGTCTCCAACCAGGTCCCTAGCTGGAGGCAGGTGAAAGGTACCCATACACTGATCTCTCCCTTTCTTCCTCCCTCCCTTCCCTCCTCTCTAAAAATAATGAATAAAAATCTTTAAAAATTTATATACTACTGTAAAAGCATCTACGTAGGGTTTGCTACTGAGAACCAAAATGCTGGTCCCCCAAACTTAAAGATTATGTATCTCCCCAAATTATTTTAAATACATATTTTGAAAATGTCAAAGCCTAGCTCCAAAATACATTTATTATCCTCTGTACATGAAGGCACAATGCTACCTCAACATGAACTTCCTACTACTGCCCCATCAGTGCAGCCCCATTCAGAAGGAGCCAGACATGCGCCCACCCTCTCCTTGTGGACAGCTACGGTTCACAAAAGGGTAGAGGGAAAATTAGGATACTAAGCTCCTCTATTAGAAAACTGGGATTTTTTGCTATGAATCAAAAGACCCATTTGCCAACCTGCTCTGGCATCATACATTTCCCAAAGTAAACAAACAAACAAAAAAATCTGGTTTTCACAAAGCATTCTCCTAAAGATACTTACATCGGATAGCATTGGTTCATCAAGTTCTTCCACTGTGCTCAAGTTAGGTGCCCCATATCGATCACTAATTTCAGCTAGTGTCTTGCCTGAGTCTGCTGCTGTACCCTACAGTCATAAAATTCATTTTGACTTTTTAAATAACTTCAAGATTAATACATTGATTTTCTTTTAATTTGGGTAAGGAATTTATGAATTACAACACCAAGTTCAGCCTTGTTAATTAATGGACTGAACCAATATGTGTTAATTATAAGAGAATTCTAGGAATAAATTCTAAAACTTGCTTAAAAATATATTCAGTAACTTAAAATATATCATTGTAAGTAATCATGTGGTCAACACCTCATATAATTCTGGTTTTTAAAAGTAACTGAATGTCCAATTGTTATGCACTTTGAGATTTTGCTTTAAATTTAAAGCACATCATATTTGTGGCTTGGTATTACTAGAATATATATTTGATCTATCAGTTTTAATATTCTCCTGATTAAAAATTAGCTATTCATGCATCAAAATTAAGCTTTACATTCCAGGATACTCATTTATTTCATATAACATAGAATAACTTTTTCAGATGGAAGTGCAGTAGCTGGGATTTTATTTTACAAAACTTCCCAGCACCCAGGGAAGTGGTTGGTAAAAGGCTAAAAGACTAAAAGAAGTTGTTGTTGTTTTTTTTTGCTTTTGGCATGTTTATTGCATCTTTTTTTTTTTTTAATTTTATTGTTGTATTACATCCATCCCCTTTTTGCTCCCTTCTGTCCCCCTCCCC